>PVIU01023470.1:0-27376 GCA_004026605.1 Ondatra zibethicus
GTTTGATTTTATTAATAATGAACCTCTAGAGATTTTCCATATGTTAATAAGAGGCTAATGTGTCTTATTCTTGCCTGCCACTTTCACCAGTAGCTCTTGTACCTTGATCCGGTTCAAAATGAAGCGGGTGACATTTCCGGAAGGAAGCTACACAGCAGATAAAATAATAACTGTGACCAAGAGGTTGGAGCATGGTAGGCTCAGGCAAGACACACGATTCTGGATGAAGAGGATCCTGCCAGTTACAGCGACCCCAGGGCAACTGTAGACATCGAAATCAAGGATGAAGCCAGCTACCATTTCAGAGGGAGAGCTGTTGATCTTCTTCAATAAACGAAATGACAATGAAAACGTAGTTCAGCTGCCATTCTCACAGCCCATTGATGAAAGATCTGCAACACTGCTTCTGAGCATAAGAGTATGAATGACTTTCAAGTCATTAATGTGGAGAAATTGAAGTGATCCTATCAGTACTCTGTTACTAGTTGCTCCTGGGATGTACGGGAGATAATTAAGCAAACTGGCATCCCAAGCTTAGGGGCTAAAATGGTTGTACACGGACCTGTCAAACCATGCCAGAAGTCCCTGTGAGTTATTGTTGCACAAAGAGGGGCACACAGACATCCAGGATTTGATGTGCAGGTTTGATATCACACTCAAGAGTTGCTAAAGAGCAACTGAAGACTCACATGACCCTTGAGGTGATTGCAGTATTTTCCATAAGCATTCCAAGTTTGATCACACAAGACATGGTCAAGGAAGTAGTCACAGTCATCATTAGAGTATAAAAAGAATCAAGATAGTGTCACTGTGAAACCCAAGATGGTTGGTTGGCGATACTGATTTTGAAGGAGTCAGGAAGAAAAGAAAGCTGACCACATCACTCTAGTCACAGGATGTTGGTTTCAGGTCAATTCAAAGGCAATGAGAATGATGACCACATCATTATTGCTGCAAAGATAGTAATGATGCCCAGAAAACTGAAAGTGTTGAAGTTCTAGGAATACAGAGTTGCCATTAACAATATGACAAGTCAGTAAAGAGGCAACATGAACCAATAGAAATGCAATTGATTGCTTAATTTATTCTTGTCTCATGCATTACATCCCAACCCCACCACCCAGTTTCTCCCTCCCACCTTCCCTATTATTGGCATCCACTTCTCCTATTTACTCTGTTGAAGTGGTTGAAAATGATGTATTGAGTTTATTGAAAGCCTGAATGTGTGGATGTGTGTTTGTATGGTTCAGCAAAAAGCCACCAGGGAGCTAGCTGTAGTCCTGCCCCTGACCTGGTTATACATAGAAGATGTCATACTGAGAATGGATGCTAAAGTTTTATTAAATTTTGCCTTTTCTAGGACCTTGTTTCCCACCTACTACGCCAATAGTATTTGATACATTTTGAGTTCAGATTTTTGCACCAAAGGAAACAATGCTACTAGAGAATTTAAGGAAAGGGTTGGAAGGAAAAAAAATGGTGGTGATCTATTGGGGGATGATATTCGCTCATTCTTAAACATACTGAGTGGTTTCCATATTTCCTATGAATAAAACTGTTTTGACAATACCTAGGGAAAGGAAAACCCTATGTTACTGGCTGTCTTTTTGTGGTCAAGTTACTGTGGGAAATGGTTACAGTTGGTTCATTTCATGTTGCCTCTGATCTGTTACCCTTCAGAGATATCTCAATGTTTCCATTTTCTATGTTGGAAAACTTATTTTATAAACTATTTGTGTGGGTGCTGTTCAGATTTTATGACACCCTTAAGCATTTCCAGCTGTGAAATTATTATAGGATATATAGGAATATAAGAAAAAAGCAATTTAGTCTCCTAAGGGTTTATGTTTTTTTGTTGTGTTCTGTGGTACACTAAATTCCATTTGTCCCGTCTAGTGACGTGTGAAGGGACATGACAGGAAACCACTTAGTCACTTAGTGACTCTAAATTCTCTTCTCATTTTTGAAATTCATGTAAATTACTTTTGAATCATTTCATTATTTTCAAATAATCATAACATGTTATAAGCTTATATCAAAACTATCTTCTATGACTTTCTTTATTTTGATTATTTATTTAAAGCATTTTAATAAGATGAATGGGAAACAACATAGATATTAGTAATCTATTAAAGTATTTTATCTTGAAACTAAGTTTTCAAACAAATAGATTACCATAATTATTTTGTTGAAATATTTATTCAATATAGATATTGAATCCAAGGCATCATTCATAAAAGGTAAATTTTCTGCCACTTTACATGCTTGGAAAATGATTAGAGTTCTGAAGAAATGTGTTCACAAAATCTCTGAAACCTTTTGAAATTTTATTGTACATTGGATAGTTCCATATATTAGCATATCTGTTGCTGAGAAAAGGATTTTTTTGAGAGTGAAGTGGAAAATGTAAATAAAGAGTGATGTATAAGATAATGTGTCTAGGAAGTACGTTGTATAACTCTAATTAAACTAATTTTAATCGAAAGCATTGTGCTATTAATTCCAATTAATATATATGGCAAATGCTCTATTGTATTTATTATAATGCAGAATTTCTGAAAAAGATTATTAATAATCCATTTATGTTTTTCTTATTTGACAATGCCTATATTTCCATAAAGATTATGAAAATTAAAAGTAATGAAACAAAAATAAGTATCCTACATGGAAAAACTATGGTATACTTTTAATCAAATTAGTTCTCTTAATGATAATTAAATATGCCTTTCCTAGTTTGTTTTTATTTTTATTGCAGTAAAATATTTCGAATACCAAACTTAATATTATGAAAATTATATACTATATATTGTAATAACTTTAAAGTAACTTTTGATATATAATTCTAATAGGCACCAATAAATATTTTTTTGTTCCTGTAGAATAGATCTTCCTTCTGCACCTGGTTGGTGGATCCAAAATACTACTATCATTGAAATGAATATGCTGTACTGGTTGGTTAGCATCGTAAGTAAAATAGGCAGATGCATAAGGCCGAGACTCTATTTCACGGTATAAATTTTATGCATTTAATTCTATTGACTCTGTTCCCCTATGAAACTTTCTAGACCTCTGCTTCTAAAGAGCACAAACTGTTGGAGAAGGGAAAATAGAAGTGTTTGTGCTTAATGGTGTCTGATAACTACTTTTAAATGCAGTGAACTCCCTGCCTCACTGAGTTAAATGAGAGGAGGAGAAAGGAAGGTTGGTTGTGTGGCTTTGCTTTGTCTGGCCTGTCACTCATGCCACTGAGCACTGGAAGCTATATTATTGAATTTATAGTAAAACTATATTGGAAAAATGCAGTCATTGATCACAGAGAAACATTTTGAAACTTACAACGGAAAAACATTTTATGTCATTTGGTTCTTTGAATATCTCAAGTCAATATTCTGCCTTATTTGTGTTCTTGGTTATATTATTCATGCCTTATGAGAACCTCCTCCTTTGTTTGAAAGCAAACTGTATCTCTCTTTTTCTAGCAGGTCTTTAAATGTCATCTTGGTTGAATAATTAAATTTTGGTCAGTAATTAGTGATACTTCTAAGTTTATTCACTGCAGTTAAGTTCCCAATTTTATAGATTATCATTATCATTGGCACACAAATAACAATAAGCAATCATTTAAATCAATAACCATTTTTTCTATGAGCCTCTGGGTAATGTTCGTGAATGTTCTTATATAGAGCAAACACAGGTGATCATTATTAGATACACCATTGTGAGTGTTCAGTTGGTGTAGGCTGTGGACTGCTTTATTGTGAATACCTTGTGCAGGTAGACCAGTGGTTCTTCATAGTAAAAACACATTTCTATGTAAGCTAGTCTTGAGGCATTTTTATTAAGGTTGTAATGGTAAAGAAAGAAAGCAGGTTGTGCAAGCTAGAGTTTAATCCTTTGCTTGAACCCAGTTGGCTACTTTTCATTGTCCACAATATCCATATAGCCAGACTCAGAATCAGTAGAAGACATATTGATAAATTTACAATGTTAAAATGTAAATGTTCATGGATGATTGTGTCAGTCAACATGTTGTACCGGAATCTTTATCTGAATTGAACAGGTATAGAAAGTCTAACAAAAATTAACCACAGAAAATATTGTTTAAATATTGAAGTAGTGGAAATGAAGAGAAGGAATTGTCTAATTTATTGACGACAAATCCATATGATTATTAATATGTAGTCATTGGAAGCTGTTTTAGAATATTAGAGCTCATCTTTGAAGCTATTTCTAATATTTTAAACAAAAATTAACAGAGAGAATTGCCTCTGTCCAGCCGCAGCCTGGGTTCAGTTCCTGAGATGGGGAAAGGGAATCGGCTTGAAAAAATGAATTGTCTAACCACCAAATGAGTTTCATACAAATGACCAGCCCCAAATAGCTACAGTCATCTTTATTTATACATAAGAAACAAACACTTTCCCTATGATAACAAACAAGTTTTCCCCCTCCTCCAACATTAACCTCCAATAAAAACAAGTATGTCAAATATGGTTCCTTTCCCAACTTTTATGTCAAAACATCTTTAAATCCAAAGCAAATCTTAACATTTTGCTAGCAGGGCTGTAAGCTTCCTAGGTTACAGTGACTTTGTGGTATTCCTTAGCTCCCGACTGCCAGGGTATCTTTTCATCCCAGCTGCAATGCTTATAGTTGTAGCCATTTCAATATCTAACATAAGAGGCTTCAAACCAAAACTAATCAGAAGAAACAGAGAAGGACACTACATGCTCATCAAAAAGAAATTCCACCATAATGACATTTCAATTCTTAGCTCCGAACAAAAGGACACCCACATTTGTCAAAGAAATAGTACTACAGATTAAACCACATATCTACCCTCACACAATGATAGTGAGAGACTTCAATACCCCACCTCACCACTGGTCTTCTAGCAAAAACTAAGAGACAAAAAAGGTCTTGAGTTAACAGATATCATGAAATGGACCTAACAGATATTTAGAGAAAATTTCACCCAAACACACAAAAAATCTTTTTCTTAGCACCTCATGGGACTTTCTCCAAACTGACCATATACTTAGTCACAAAGCATCACAGATTAAAACTGGATTTCAGGAATGACAGTGTAGGACAGTCCTTCAAAAATTAATGTTTAAGATTGTTTTGGCTATCCTGGGCTATACTGTCCAGTTTGGACAACATACTCTCAGCAGTTGAGACAAGAGCAGTTTCTTGCCCAAATGGCTAATTTTGTCACATTGACAGCAAACTCAATATGGAGTTTCTTTGATGACCACCATCTTCTCTAAAGTAAATTGGTGCTGCTAGGGGCAGATGAGTCTCATTATCATGAAAAGCCCTATGTCAACAAAACATTTTAAATGCCATATTCTGTGAGACTTTGAAGTATTTGAAGACTTTCTATCTATCTAAAATATATCTCTTTGACCTTGGAAACATACTTAACATAACTACCAGTTTTAATGATTATAGTTTATAATAATAACTTTCAAGGACTTTTTCTGTCCTGCCAGCTCCCACAGGACCACATGGACACCTTTTATCATGAAAGCTCAGTTATAGCTTAGTCGTAATACGATATAGCCTTAAACTTGTATTAACCATATCTTTTAATCTACATTCTTTTAGGTGGCATGGTAACCTTTACTCTGTACTCCCTATGCTGCTTTCTCTCCATCTATTGATTGCTGTCAGCATCTCTGACCTTCTTCCCAGCAACCTCTCTGCCCAGAAAATCCTATATAGTTATTTCCTGTTCAGCTTTTTTATAAGCCAATAATGTGACAAATCTTCCCAATGTACAAAAAGATTATTCAACAACACACCAAAGAGGAATAGACAGCAAAAATAGCAAACTCAGGCCTGAAATCAAAAAATAGAAACAAAGATAATAATACAAATAAGTCATGAAATGGAGAATTCAACAAGATAGACAAACCTTTACCAAGCTAACTAAAAGATGGAGAGAAATCCTGAGATTAATAAAGTTAGAAGCAAAACTGGAGACATAATTAGAGACTTTGGTGAAATCCAAATAATCATAAGGATATACTTTAAAAGCCTGTACTCCATTAAACTTAAAAATCTAAAATAAATGCATAACTTTTTCCATTTCTTCTCCAAATTTTTCATATCTTTTCCAAAGATATATCAATATCAGATAAAAATTTAAATAGACATATACCCTTTAAGGAAATAAAAGCCATATGACAAGAGTCCCAAACAAAGCAATCCCAGGACCAGATGATTCTAGTACAGAAATATGCCAGACTTTGAAAGAAGAGTTAGTGCCAACACCCCTTAAATTATTTCACAAATTAGTAACAAGTAGAATGTTGCCCAATTCATTTTATGAGGCCAGCTACCCGATACCCCAAATCAAATAAAGACTCAATAAGAAAGAGATTATAATCCAATTCTCATATGAATATAGATGCAAAAAGTACTCAATAGAATACTTGCTAAACCAATCCTAGAACACATCAAAAAGATCATCCACCATGATCAAGTAGGCTTTATCCCAGATATGAATATATGTTCTTTATAAAAAATAATCAGTAAATGCAATCTACCAGATAAATAAACCAAAAAAAGAAGAAAAGAAAAAGAAACACCAAACAAGCAAAGAAACAAAACCCATATGACCACATTAGATGCAGGAAAGGACAATCCAACACCTCTATTTGATAAAAGTGCTAGGGACATTAGGGATACAAGTCATATGCCTAGACCTAATAAAGGCAAATTACAGAAAGCCTATAGCTATTAAATATAAATTTATTTATTTATAAATTAAATAGAGAGAAATTCAAAGCTATGCCACTAAAATTAGGAGCATGGCAAGGTTGACCTTGCTCTCCATACCCATTCAATATAGTACTCGCAGTTTTAGTAAGAACAACAAAACAACCTAAGCAGATCAAGAGGATACCCACTGATAAAAAAGAAGTCAAAGTATCATTATTTGTAGATGATTTGATAATCATTTGATAATACATAAGTGACCCTAAAAATTTTTACCAGGAAACACATACAGATAAAAAATATTTTCAGCAACATGTCTGGATATAAGATTAACTCAAAACACTAGAAGTCCTTCCATATTAAAATGACAAATGAAAACTTTGTATGGTAAAATCTTCAAGTCTCTGAAAAAAGAAACTGAAAAAGGCATCAGAAAAGTGAAAGATCTTACACTTTCATGGATAACTAGGCCGATCACAGGAAAAATGGCCATTCTACCAAAAGCAATCCACAGCTTCAATGCAATTCCCATTAAAATTCCAACTCTCAACTTCATCTGGAAAAATAACATATATAAAAAAATACTGAACATGAAAAGAACTATTGGAGGTCTCATCATCCCCAACTTTAAGCTGTACTACAGAGCTATAGTAATAGAACCCACATGATATTGGTATTAAAAACAGACACATTAATCAGTTGAGTAGAATCAAGGACCCTGAAATAAATCCACAAAGCTATGGACAACTTTTTTTGTTTTGGTTGTTGTTATAGTGTTTTTGTTATTTTTTTAATAGAGAAGCCAACAATACAAACTGGGGAAAATGACAGTGTCTTCAAGAAATAGTGCTGATCAAACACAGTATCTGCATGCAAAAGAATTAAAAAAGACACATATTTATCACCCTGTACAAACTCAAGTCAAAGCAAATCAAAGACTCAATATACGACCAGATGTATCGAATCTGACAGAAGAGAAACTGGGGAATAGCTTTGAATGTATTGGCACAGGAGATGACTTTCTAAACTGAACACTAATAGTGAAGACACTTAGATAAATGATTAATAAATGTAACTTCATGAAACTGAAAAGCTTCTGTAAAGCAAAGAGCACCACCGATAGGACAAAACAGCCTGTTGAATGCAAAAAGATTTCTACTAACTCCACGTCCAAAGGATGACAAATATCCAAGATATATAAAGAATTTAAAAAGCTAGATATCAACATCAATGAATTCAATTTAAAATGGAGTACAGATCTAAAAAGAGAATACTCAATGACTAAGAAATGCTTAAAGAAGTATTCAGCATCCTTAACCATTATGGATACACAAATCAAAAGGCCATACTAATAAGAACTCCTAATAATGGGGGATATAGAATCTGAAATAGCCATATCTTGTAGCCAGGCAAAGTATCCAGTGGCAGAGCTGGAACGCATTCTGTTGAATTGTGACCAAAGCAGTCCTTTGGAGATCTTCAAACAACCAAGACCTAGGATCCTAAGACAAGAGTTTGCTTTCAGCAAACTTTCAGCAAACTGACACCAGGGCCCCATTGTCAAGGACAACATCCACACAGCTCACTGAATGTAGAGTTCGAACTGGTGCCAGTATGAAGCCTTCACCCCTATGTTCCAGTCTCTTTGGTGCAAGATGGTATTTTGCAGGCTATGGAAAGAAATGTAAACATTACCCTGTCACAAAACTTTTGTCCCACAATCTATACTGCCATATGATGGAGAAATGGTGGCCCAGAACTTGTAATAGTGACCAACAAATGTCTCAGTTAACTTGAGTTCCATTCCATGAGAGAAGCCCATGCCTGACACTGCTTGAATGACTAGGAACTGGAGACCAGATAGCCCAGAGACCTAGGTAGAACCAAACACAATTGGTCTAAAAAAACAATGAAATGATTCATACTGTAGAACCAAACACAATTGGTCTAAAAAAATAATGAAATGATTCATACTGATATTATTTTATACTCATAAATTTGTGCCTTGTCCAGACTTCAGCAGAGAGGCTTCCTCTGATAGCAAATAGGAGCAGAAACAGAGACCTACAGCCAAATAATTTGTGGAGAATCTACATAGGGTCAGGGAATCCCACAGACGATGAGACAGAAGATTATAAGAGTTGGGGTGGGGTGGGAGACACCAGCAGATCACAGCCCACTGAATCAACAAAGCAGGGTGACTACGGACTCACAAAAAATGAAGAAGCAAGCATTGGAGCAGCAGGGGTCTACACCAGTCTGTTAGCTTGGTGGTTTTGTGTGACTCCTAAGTGTGGGAGCAGGTGTGTCTTTGACTCTTTTGCCTGTTGTGTTGCCTTATACAGCCTCCTGTGTGCTGTTGTGTTTTGTTGTTGTATCTGGGAGGCCTGCCTTTTTCTGATAGGAGATATAGGAAGACTAGAATGGGGAAGGGAGGAAGTGGGGTAATTTGGAAGGAGTGGAGGGAGGAGAAACTGTGGTTCAATTATATACTATGAAAGAAAATTTTATCTTCAATAAAAATTAAAAAACTCCCTACTTCAAGTAAATATGTTATGTGTGATAACGTCTCCTTGAACATAAAGTTCATGTCATGAATTTAACTTCCATAACTATATTAAGTTATACAACCAAACCAAGGGAATTGAAATAGTGATTAAGTTACCAGATAAATTGACCTTTGCTTTAATCAAAATCAAGATTATCCTGGGTAAATTTGTTTAAATAAGATGTACACTTAAAATGTATTGGAATATTCCCAGAAGAAATACAAAACAAGAGTGAGATTCCTCTGATGATCTGAATAATTCATCATAATTTGAAAGCCATCTTTCAGACATATGGTCATCTTGGAAGAGCAAGGAGAGACCACTGTCACTCTAAACAAGGAAATGAAGACCTTATCTATAAGAATTCAATTACAACAGTCTTGAGACTAACCATGAAGGATTAATAAAGGCATAGGACATTGCTTGGATGTCAGGTGCTTCTTGCAACCCAGACTACTGGCCCACAGAAAATATGTTATAATAAATATGTCTTATTTTAAAATGTTAATATTGTCAAACTGCAGTTTATTATGCATAAACAGAAAATTAATATAAAACTCCTTAGATGTAATTATTTTTCATTTTCTCATTTCTTGGATTTTCAATGTATTTGTTGCATAGACAAATATATTATTTAAAATCTTGCCACTATCATAGGGAAAATTGACTAGAATTACTATGCATAGTCAATCTTACAAGTTCTCAGAATGTGAATGAAGCATCAGTTACAGTTATTTGTCAGACTTTTGTTAGGGGGTTTAAACTTGTATTTTAGCAAAAAAAATTAAATACAATAGCACAGTCATGGAATTACTCTGTTGTCAACTATTATAGACAAGTGGAGATATTTACTGTATAGATTAATCAATATTCAATATTCAAATAATTAAGATATCTTGAAAAACATCTTCATGATAATAAGCTGTTAGCAAAGTTAAACCACTTGCAAATTCTTTATAGAAGACATGTGCAAGCCCATTGCATCAGTCACATCTCAGCAATTGGCACTATATAAAACTTGTTATCTTTTATTTCTTTATTGTCTCTCCACATTGTCATTTCCTTTTAATATTTGTCTAACATCAAAATGATTTCTAAAACAGTATTCTGTATAATTATTTTCAATATATCTGACTTTCCAATCACTATGGAAGAAAACCATTACCAAAGGCAACTTGGGGAGGAAAAGGTTTGTTATCTCCTAGAAATCTCAGGTCACATATTACTGAAGAAACTCAGGGGAAAAAAACTCAATGTCAGAAATCTGGAGGCAGAAACTGATGCAGAGGCCATGGAGGAATGCTGCTTACTGGTTTGCTCTACATGGCTTGCACTGCCTGTTTTCTTAGACAGCCCAGCACCAAATGCTCAGAGTTGGCACCACCTACAATGGAGTCGGTCCTCCCACATCAATCACTAGTCACAAAAATGTCCCCAGAGGACTTGTTTATAGGTCAATTTGAGGGATGCTTTTCTTTTCTTTTTTTTTTCCAATTGAGTTCTCCTCTAGTTTGTATCCAGTTGACACAAAAAGTAGACAGTACACAAATCTCCTGTTTTCTTTGGGCAATTGTATTTACTCCATGATTTCAAAAATCCAATTTTTTCCGTGCATTTTAGCAGTTAAAAGCATAATAAACAGAATCTGTTTATTCTAGTTTCTTTATGATCTTAAAAAAGACTAATTGTATTTCTTAAAGTTTCAAAAGAAGAGTTAACAAATGTTAGAAGAAAATAATGCCAAACATATTTTTATTCTTTTTCTGATGATTTGCATGGTTTTGAAATAGCTATGTTGTTTCAAAACTGATTTTATATAATGATTTCTGTCAGACCTCAATATTTCTTTCTTGTTTTGAAACATTTTCAAAATTATATCCTACGCTACTTGAGACAAGTTCCTATCTAAGCCTTAACTGATCCCCAGTAGGAGTAGAAGTTCATATGGAAGTGTTGGTTCTAAACGTATGTTAAGATCAGTATCCTCTGTGTTACTGATGACCTTTGTAAGAATTCGAATTCCAAGGTCTCTTCAAAACCTAGTACATAGGAAGTTCAGGAGGAAGGACTCAATGCGTTTTACAACTAACAAGTTCTCCAGGTGTGGATGAAACGCACTTTTCACTCTTTGAGTTACCATAAACCCGATGTGAACCTTTCTTCCACAGTTCAGCGAAATGTAGTATAAATTCACATGGTAAATAGGGAGACACTGTTTGCCCATGTTTAGAGCTGACACTGTATAAACAAACAGGCTTATTAAATTAAGTCTTCTCCAAAGCTCCCTGTTGTCAGACAGGCTAGCCCCAGACCTTGTAGTGGAGAGAAAGTAAACGAACAAAAGTAAATTTGTTATGACGCTAGGAACAGCTAGAGGGGGAAATTCCTTCTTAAAAGGATTGCTGTAGTTTGTTCCATGGTATAAAATTGCCCACAGTGGTAAAGAGAAGTTGGAAGCTCATCAGTTGGGAAATAACTCTCTCCCACCAGGAAGTGTCTCAATCAGGAAATCACATATCCTTGTTAGAGAAAACCTTCCCCAATCCACTTCTGTCAGGTGCCTTAATTTCCCAGTTTGATGATACAAGTTTTTGTTTTCTCATTCAGGATTCTCTAGTTGCCCATGTTGAATGACATACGTACTCAGTTTGATAACAGTTTGTAATTTACCCACTATTTCTATCTTCTACTTCCTACTTTGCTCTCTATCTTTAAAAAAAAAATATTACTCTTTAAAAATGACATTCATGGTTATCTTAGCTAATTTTCTACCCAGGACACAAAACATGATAAATTTCATTTTGTTCTCTTTCAGGAGAAGCCAGGTCTGGGTATTAAATTTTAAATTCATTAAATGCTTCAATTGTGCCCCCAATGTAATTCCTTTTTTAATACATCTCCATGAAGATACTCATCACCCAAATCTTATTGCACTATACTTGGTTCTAAGAAGAAAAACTCTCAAGAGGTGGGTTTTAGTTTGGCTATGAAAAAGAGGCTTTCAATGTCTTGCAAATAAACACAATTTGCATTTTACATGCTGTTCCAAACCTATTGATATTGCCATTGTAAACAGGACATAAAAAAGAAAAGGGTTTTACTTTTCGGTTTAAA
The DNA here is from genome assembly GCA_004026605.1 of Ondatra zibethicus. Classification (NCBI taxonomy): domain Eukaryota; kingdom Metazoa; phylum Chordata; class Mammalia; order Rodentia; family Cricetidae; genus Ondatra; species Ondatra zibethicus. The sequence continues at coordinate 12,390 of PVIU01023470.1, forward strand.
CAAAGCTAGGATGGAATTCTGACTCTAGGGCTTAAAATTGTGCAATGCTCTGTAAGATACTGGCTCATCTTTTTTCTTTATATGCTACAAAGTAGAAACACTGGCAGTCAGGAACTAAGAAAACGTGAGTAAAATTACCTGGCATGTAGCAGGTGCTCAATAAATAGTAGATTTGTTCTGTTTCCCAGACTCTACAGTCAGGCATTTGGTGCCAGACAACTTCATTTTCCAAAACCATTTTCTGTGTGAGCCAGTTGGGCCACGTTCATAGTCCATATGTTCCAGCCAGATAAACCCTCATCTACTGGCAGATTCCAGCAATGAGAAGTCATTTTTTTCATTCATCCTATTGCTTTTGAATACTTCTGGTTTTATTTTATTTTTCCTTTTGCCAAGAATGGTCTGTGGTAGGTGGCAAGCAATTTACCTGAGGGGAGCATTCTGCTCATCAATATAACTTAAAACACTGATAAATATCTAATACAGAAATTTTAAGATGATTCAGGAGATCTTACATGCAATGACTAATTCATTCTTCAAAGCTAAGTTTTGACATAAGTGATCATCATAATAGTATCTCTCTTTAATGGAAGAAGACATTGAAACACAAGGGGAGGAGTGCTTGATTCAAAGTTACAGAACCTATGAAATGACAGAGCTGGACTAGGAACAAAACAAGCAAATAAAACAGAAATTCCAACTTTATGTGGTAAAGCAAGCTAGTAATCTCAATGTGTAAAATTGTGAGGAAATAGATTAGCAGTTTGAGGCTAGACTGGGATACATAGAAAAATACATTGCAGAATCAGGGGGTGGGGAAAGGAAATTGAAGAAAGGAAAAAAAATCTTGCAACCTGAATTCTCAAGAAAATTACAAATATAATGGAGTAACTTCAAAATATATAGCTCTTAAAATTTAATGACTAGAGAGTCACTGTTGAAGAAAGTGAATTTCAGCTTTAATAATCTTCCTTTTGTCATATCTCATTCTGAAATTCAAATTGCTTATAAAAGTCCCATATAACAAAATTGGATTATCTTGTGTGCAAGGAGGTTCATACCTAAGCTCAAAAACAGTTGTTAACACTTCAAGATTATAAAAGTCATAGTGAAATATTTAAATACCCTGAGTTTATTAACAAAATCAAGTTGTCAAGTATTATAATGTCCAAGCACACATGTGCTATAGTGACTGGCTATTTGCATATATGACTATATCTGAACCAGCATGTCAGGAAAGGAATACAGGTACTTATATTTAGTTCATTTCCAAAGGTAGGGTCACACTTCTCTTCAGCTACAATAAACATTTATACAATTCACTTCTTTTCTCCTCCATGAAAAGTCCAATGTGAAGAAGTATTAAAAAGCCCTGTTAAAGGCATGAGAAAATATTCTGAAAATTTTTCACTTCATTTTATTCTGTAGAATTATGCCAGTTGGAAATGATTTTGCTTCTCTTTTACCATGTTAATATAGTTGTAAAATTCTTCCCTTTATTTTTTGTAAAACTGCCATGAAATCTTTTGTTTTAACATGCACATGAGTTTCACTCAATTTTTAAAATAAATATTAGTGAAATCTCCTACATGGACACTGCAAAGCTTAGTATCTGCAACATAGGAAACATGGGGTAGTTTTCTCATGTTACATGGTGATATTTTACGATATGCTAAGTAGGACAAAAACAGAGGGGCCTTACATTTCAAAATAAACTCCTAGTGCAGGGAAGAATAAAGCAGAAATGAGTCGATTTTAAATAAGGAAGCCAGGACAGGCACTTAAATACTAATGTTATTTGTCCAATCTGATTTATGTAGTTTAAAAGACCTTTATGTGATACATTGAGGTTATATTGCCTGTGGACAAGGGCAGAATATTAGTATTAGGAAGATCAAGGAAGAAGCTCTTATGTAGGTGAGACAGTGGCTGAAGTTAGCAGTAAAGGGTAGGGTAATGTGGGCCATCTGTTTAGATTATTCCTTAAAGGTGGACACATTCTGAGTTTAATGCATCAGAAAGTCTGAAATTCTATGTTAATCTTCTTTTCAAAGGTACCACACACAACTCTGACTAGCAGGAAAAATTAAAAGTCACTGGAAAAGAAATGTTAGCTTGAGAGTAGCAAATAAGTAGAAAAAAAAAGATTTAGGAAAAATTTAAAACAAGGGAAAATAGCAGACTTCCAAAATAATTAGCAAGAAGGACCTATTTTCTTTGTAAGCAAAGAGCTTCATAATCTAAGATGTGGATCAAGTAAAATTTTCTTGTATCTTTCTTCAAGTGAGAATTGGTGGGCTACAGACACACGTGTTACCTTTCCCGAATTTCCTTCTATCTTCTTCTTCTTCTTTTTTTTAAATCTGCCCTCCTGCTTCCAATTCCACTCATGTGTATTGCAGAACAATTTTCCTACTTCGTGGTTCATCCAGTCTCAGGAGTGAAGATAAAAATGCCTAGCATTTTTTCCATCGATAGAATTTTCCACACAGTACTTGTACGAAGATTAATTCCGGTAGCAGCTATTAGGAAAATACATTTTTATTTTCAGTATATTGTAAAGTCTATTTGACTGGTAAAACTTGAAAAATATATGAAAATCATGCCCATAATTATTTAAATTTTCAAAATAATTGAAAATAATAAGTGTATTTAAATGTAACTAACAGAATGCCTTAAAAAATTTAGAACTGCTGACACGTTAGGCAATTTTATCATTCGCATTTATTTTGGACTTCAAATAAAGAGTATAAATTTAACTTAGGAGCTAGCTTGCTCTCCAGGTGACTTTTACGAATATTCTCTCAGAGTTTTACATCACACCAGTAGTGATTGAATTCTCCTTTACCCTTAAATTGTTTCAAAGTTCAGTGGCAATTTTTGCCATTATGCTCTATTACCTGATACAGAATGGACTTAAAGCACAATGTAAGGGGATTTATTCTTCTATGAAGTTGTTTTCCTAAACCTGATACAGCAGTATTTCACATGTTCTCTCTGCCCTAGTGACATTCTCTTTACACTAGATTTTGAAACACAGAAGGAAGTCTCCATCATTTAAAATAGAGTATGAAGCTAAGAACATCTGAAGACTTTTGATCGTTTTCTGGTTCTGATTTTAAACCTCCTGGGAGTTTGTCCCATAATTAAGGGCTAATGCATGCCCCCCTGGATAGAAGTGTGAAATAGCTTGGATTCTGAGAAGTCTAGGTCAGGTGGCTAATGTAAATCAGATGAATAAAAAGGATTACCATTCCTGATTTTTTTTTTTTTAGTATGAAGTAGGAATAAATATTGGGTCTTATAGAATGCTCCATAATAAAAGTGAGTGAAATGGAAAAGTACAGCGAATATTACTACTACAATGTTGATTAAAGATACCATTATGGAATGATAGAGTCTAGAGTCATTGGAACATAGACTGTTTCATTTGCATTTCTAATTTTAGATCTCACATGTAAAGCCTAAATATGAACAAAGGAGAGATGGTTGGTTGTTTTCTTGTCTAGAAGTGGGGAAAGCTTTTGAGACCCATTACCTACTCATCTTTCCTCACAGCATACAAGGACATGGTCCACCCTAGCTCTATCTGTTTCTCTCCAGGAATCATTTGTTCCCTGTAAAATGAAGGGGCCCACATTTTTACACTGCTTTAAGTTACCCAGTTCCTGCACAGCTTCACAAGTGATGGGACAAAGGCCCACCAGGGAGTTCATTTGCTCACGACACAGCAGGCAGAATGGTTGTTGATTTGCATCAATTTCCTTTGCTACCCAAGTTCCTTGAAAATCAAGTGGAATAACCCAGGATGGTTCTCTGATTACATCACAGCTTTAGTTCTATGAGTTTAGGAGCCACTCCTTTGCAGAAGTGTTAGAAGTAACCTTGTCCCACCATTTTTACTACAGACGTTAAATCTGGTCAGCAAGCAAAGTGTTCCAGTGACTAGCCTTGGGTGCTATGTCTAATTTTGAAGGCTGTTCCTATTCATACCACCTCAGAAACATAGTCCAAAACAAGCCAATATGTCATATTTCTGTGTGCCATGGAGAATTGAGCTCCAACAGAGTAATACACTTGAAGATAGATAGAGGCTATCTCTTAACTCGATTAATTTTTTTTCTCATGTATTCTTTATATTTAATATATAGGTATGTGATTTAGTTTGTTCAAATCAACATCTGTGGGTTTATAAACCATGAGGTCCCCCAGTTTTGACATCCCCAAATTATGAGGTGGACATGCTGTTGTGTTTCAGTTCAGTAGCAGACTTTGGGGCCTCTGCTCTCTGTGATCATTTGAAAGAGCAAAGGAAGAACGATGGGGTCTTTTTTTTTTTATAAAATTACTAATATATCATGGTTCTACCCTCATAACCAAATTTCCTCCTGAAGGCACCATCTTCTACTAGAATTTGATCAAATTTCAAGACTTCAACATACAAATTTTGCAAGCTCATGTTCAGTCCAGTACATTGTAATAGGCTTCTTCCTAATAACAATCTTACATTCTGGGGAGCTCATTCCTTCAATATTTTCAGTTTAGAAATAATTTGGTTCATACTGTATAATTAAGTACTGTTGAATCTGACACCTTACCCTCCTTTAAAAGCACTGTGCAAATCACATGCTATTAGTCTCCATGGAGATATCTGAACTGCCAACCACCTCTTAACTTCAAACACACACACAATCAGTGGACAGCATGGAAGAAACTTACACATTTTGGAGCATCCAATAGATACGTTCAGTTAAATTGTCTTCCCATATTCCTTGCAATACTAGGAGAAACTGGGTCTTCGTATGCCAGTGACACATACTTTCATGCAGTCTGCCAACGTCTGTTCCTTTGCAGCAGTATTGATCAGAGAATCAGTTACTCCTTTCTCTCCTGTACATTTTCTTGATTTCTTTCAGCGCAGTCCTCTATGCTGTTCTTTGATATATTTAAGCCATGTTTAAGCTTGAATGCCTGACTATTCCACTTCCATTCCATTCAATAATATTTAAAGATTATAAATCTATGACAAGTTATTTCGAGGAGACATAGTGATCAAAATAGCTTACTCGGTGCTTATATCCATTTACAATTGTATTTTTCACACTAAATTTTGTACCCAAGATGTTCCAAAGGAATAAAAAAAATACAGCTTTTGGTATGAATGATTGGGGTAATAAATGCTTACAGTTAGGTGGTTTAAAGATAGCTCTCAGAAATGAGGTAATTCAGTATTAAAATGTGCTTAAAAAAGTCAAATCACAGAAAATATCCACATACATGCATATACTACAATGAATTTCCAGCAATCTGATCAGAGATTTCTCTTACTTCAAATATTAACTTATGTAGAATTTTCCCATTTACTGAGCTATGATTTGGAGAAGTATATGATGAACAGAGAATTAAAAGGATTAAACAAATATTATCAATAGGTAATATATAAATGAAAATCTTCATTTTGTGATGATTAAAATGAGTTCAGAAAGACTTTATATGATGCTTACAATGATTCACTGGTGTTAAAGGTTTGAATTCTGACTACATATCTGCATTCTGTGGCTTTATAAAGTAGATTTGCATGTATAACAATAATGATTGTTCACCAACCTTTCAACCTGTGTTTAATATTGTGTGTGGGTTTTACTTGGGTGACCTCGTTTAACTTTACAAGAGCCCTACTAGTTAATATCAATGACTATAATTTTATATCCAATGTGCAGCAGTGTTGTGTATCACGGTGAAAGTAAACTTTGACCCTAAGTGCAAATCTAAGTGTATCAGAGTCAGGGTTCTTAGCTGAAGTGCTGCCCTTGCAATGAAATATTTTGACATATTCTTACCCAAGGTGGGAGTATAGAAAAGCTCACTCCCCTGCCAACCAAAACATGCATTTTAAGATTGCTTGTATCATTTGAGTTTTAATAGAAATTAATTTAAAATGCAAATTTGAACATGGTCTTCTAGGCAAAGATTAAACCTTAGAGGAAACAGTAATAGAAAATCCTGTCAATAAAGAACAGTTTCCTTACTGTGTAGTGATTAAAGTATAGTCAACCAACGCAAGTCTTCTCTGCATGTCATTTTGAAGTGTGCTTGCAGGTGAAATATTTTCATTTCCACTACAGAGTAAACATTGCTTTCACTTTGCCTGGCATCCAATGCTCATTTGGTTGGCGTTGTGATTCAGAGGCAGGAGCTAAGCCAGGGTTCTGTTTATTATTCTCTTCAAATTTCCTATTACTCCGTGATACTCTGAAAAGAAAACAGTTATTACTCATTTCCCAGAGGGAAGACCAAACTGTGCATAAAACTATAACTGGTCTGCCCCAGTTCTACACCAGCACACTAGCGGGAACAGTGCTCCCTTAATATTTGTTTAAAGAAACAAAAGAAATCACAATGGATTTGAATTTAAAACTTTTGAAATCCGACCCCTTGTGCCCACATAGGTAATCTAAATGTCACGTTTTAAGGCAATGAGAATTCAGAGAGGTTCATTTTTTTTATTTATTATTTTGAATTTGACACTTAAAGAAAACTCAAGAGCCTCTTTGTTCTGTCCTTACCTTGCCAGAAATAATCAACTGAACAGAAGTAGAGCAATCGCAAATATTGGCATCGCAAAGATGGAGCCATGAGATTTGATTTGCAGTCAAAGAAGCATGGATTTGTCTTAACTTTTCATGTGAATCTGAAGATTTGTCTTGCTGAAGTAATTTTTACTCCATGGAGGAACCAAGCAAATTTCTGTTTCTATTTAGTCCCTGAAGTAGAATCACTGAACTCTTGAAAACTGTTTTAACTCCTGATGTATGCGCATAGCAATCTGAAATATTTTTATAATGTTGACTATATATGCTTTTTATTGTAAAATGGGGTAAACCTCTAGTAGACAACTAAAGAAGAATTGGAAGAGTTCCTTCTTTTATTTTTTGTTAATATATTTAACCACTATGGTACCACCGGATCTTTATGCGATATAATAAATGTTCTCATTTTTAAATTTCTATTTGTTCATTTATTTATTTATTTACTTACTTATCTTAAAAAAGTAAGATATAATAAGATAAAAAAGAAACATCTCGTCAAGGCTGAACAAGGAAAAACAACAGAAGAAAAGGAGCCCCAAAGCAGAAGCAAGAATCAGAGATACATTCCGGAATCCCCTAACAATACTAAACTGAAAGCTAAAATATAAACACAGAGGGTCTGATGCAGAACCACGTAGACCCTGTGAGTGTTTGCTGCAGTCTTTCTGAATTCATATTGGTTTCTCTTAGCTGTTTTAGAGGGCATTGTTCTGTTGGTGTCCTCCATCCCCTCTGGCCCCTATACTCTTACTACCTCCTATTCTGTGGGGTTCCATGAGTTCTGAGGGGGATGATTTGATGCCAACATTCCATTTAGAGTTGTATGATTCAAGGTCTCTCTCTGTGTACTGTCTGGCTGTGAGTCTCTTTATTTGTTCATATGTGCAACAGTAGGAAGGTGATGACTGAATAAGGCATGCTTCTAAGAGTATAGAAGAGTATCATTAGGAGAAAATTTATTGTTACTTTTATTTTTAGACCAGTAGATTTGTCTTTATCCTAGGTCTCTGGGCTATCTAGTCTCTGGGTTCTTGCCAAGTATGAGTTCTCTCTTATGGAGTGGGCCTAAGGTGAAATCAAACATTGGTTGGCTACTTTCACAAGCTTTGAGCCACTATTGCCGCAGTATATTTTAAAGTTAGTCCAGATTGTAGAGCAAGGGCTTTGTAGCTAAGATGGTGTTTGTGTTTCTCTTTTGATAGCCTTCAGAGTACCTTCCCCTAATGAAGACACCAAAGATAGGGATGAAGGCTCTATGTAGCCACCTGCTCACCCTCTCCAGCTTAGTAAGTTGTGCAGGCGTTGTCTCTAGCAGTGTGGCATTGCTGTTGGTTACATGAGTTGTTTGGGAATTTTTGTGGGTCCTCTTTGGCCAGCAACTCCCTTGGATGTAACCTAGTTCCAGAACTGAAAGCTTTGCTCGGTGTCAAGAGATAGCCAATTAGAACGCTGTCTCCCTCATTATTGGGAGAGTTCAATATAATTACCTTCATATATTTTAGGAAGTTTCCACTGCACTAGGTTTCCATGTCCTGTCCCCAGCTGCCCCTCATTGTATTACAGTTTCAGTATTAACAGCTAAAAGCTAATGCACGTGTTTTCAAATTACTTACATTTTTTTGTAATTCATTTTCTATATCTGTCTATTCCTTACTCTAAAAAGCAAAACGTAAAAATCAGGAAGAAAAGAAAGTAAATTGAATCAAATGTGTATCTCACTACTTTTATGTTGGCTATTTTAGCTTATTACATTTTTTAAGCTTAATGCTTAGGACCACTCCCTCCAGACATAAAACTCTTGATATCATAGTTACTACATAGATATTAACTTATTATTTCAAAGACATCCTATTTTAAGTCACTCTCCACACTTAGTGGCATAGCTTACAAATATTGAAGCTATTGTGTTGAAATGTTGACTTAACAAGAATAGATAATTGCGGCATCTTTCTTACTTCAGCCATGATCCAGCAGGTAGGGTGATGGACGAAATGACATGACATCAAATAATTTGAATCTTGTTTTAGATACTTATTGATGCTGAGATAAACTTTTCCATCAAGAAGCAAGTGAGGAAGTAAAGGTTTGCCTTAGCTTACTCTACCAGAGATATAGAGTCCATCGTGGTAGGGAAGCCATGGCAAACATCAGGGAAATCATGGCAGGAGGAGTAGGCAGCTGTTGTATATGTTCTGCCGTATACAAGAAGCAGAGAAAGAAGAAGGGATTCCTGCAAGACTGTGAAACCTCAAAACCCACCCTTACTGATGTTTTCCTCCAGCAATGTTTACGTCCAGAAGGTTCCAGAACCTCCAGTACTCAGTGCTTCTAACCAAAGACCAGGTGTTCCAATGTATCTGTTCATGGGGTCAGTCCTCACTCCACCAATCACAGGTCTGTTGTGGTTGCGCTTGGGCTGTTCTTGCTTGATTCCTACATTTTAGCCCTGGGCCTTTTCTCACGGAAGACTGAGTTGTTAGATAATAAGTGGCCATTGGTGATGTGGGATTCCCCTCTGTATGCTGTGCATGCCATTGGCTAATAAAGATTTTGCTTTGGGCCTATTACAGTGCAGAATATGGCAAGGTGGTTATTCCAAGCATATAGAGGAGAGAGCTCACCATGAAGCTGTTAGAGGAGACAGATACCTGGAGCCTTGCCGCTAAACCATGAGCCTCGTGGTAAAATATAAAATAATAGAAATCAGTTTGTTTGAGATGTAAGAGCTAGCTAAAAAGACCCCTAAGCTAAAAAGGCCAAGCAGTTTTGTGATTATTTCAGGTCTGGGCAGCCAGGAAATGAATAAGCAGCCTCCACCTACACATTGGCAAATTCTGAACTAGCCCGAGACTTCTTTCACACTGACATGCTAGCAATTCTGCTGGTCAGACCAACCTGCCAAGCAGATAAAAAGAGGTAGAGAAAACTAAAATTTACAGGGTATGACTGGCCAATATGATTATGCCATTAATTAAATACTCAAATACAGCCATGCAACAAATATCTGCATAAAACATATTTTATTCTTATTAACTTATTTGACTTAGTTTTCCATTCAGATGAATATGCCTTTTCAAAAACAAGTTAATGTTACTTTTTGAAATGTATAAATACTATGATTATTCTTTATTCTGGTCTCTGTACAGGAATAATGTAACTGTTGACAAACTGTTTTCAATACAAATTGCTTCTACATTACTCAACTATATATTTCTTTCCTTATAAACTCAAAATTCCTTATATTTAAGCATCAAAAATATAGAGCTAACATTAGATTTTGTCTCTTTTTTCTTAAATATAATTTCTTTTTCTTTCCTTTGTTAGTAATTCCAGTGGAAAAATATCAAGCGTAATCATCTAACAAAGCTTGCCAGTGAGATAATTTATATTTTAAAATTCAAATGATTATTATAACTTAGTAAACGTCTTTTGAAACCTACCTGATGCCCTTGATTGCCAAGAACAGTGAAAATATTCAATAGGTTCCTGTATTAATTTGCATATTTTTAATACCAAAAAGTGTCTTGTTATTTGGTTTACATTTTTGTTAATTTTTTCAAGGCCAGTATTTTTTACTATTTGTATTACAAATGTTTGTTGTTTGAAAAAGTAACAACACAAGTAGACCTTAAATACTTTAAATACTGTATCAAGTATTTAAATATGTCTACAATGAATACTTTAATATAATAATTATTAATCATAGTGCTGCAGTGTTACTCTGAGAGAAAACTTACATTTGGAATTATTATATGTCTGCCAAATTGTTATTTGTCTTTAAACACAGATTTCTCTCTTTTTTTCCTACTTTATACATGTCTACAGAGGCTCAGAAATAAAAAAAGTTGCTTATGAATTAGCACGAGGAACTCTAAGACAGTTTTATTTTTTCACTATTCAAAACACGAAACTAAGCATCAAACCTTGTCAGTTGTCTTTGGAATACCATAATGCTAATTTTTTGCCCTATGGAAAAATTTTGGCATAGTATTGTTTGGGAGTAAAGGGACTGCATGAACCTGAAGTTTCATGTTGAAATTTCCTTAATTTAGGGTACATTTTGTAAAATTTGTTCATGAAATAGAATCCTGTGAACTTTTAAAAAATAAACAGAGAAGAAAATAAAGCACTTTTAAAGTTTCTTTTTTATTCATCTTGTTTAACATACACTATCACTTTACCACATTGAACATAGACTATTATTTAATACAATCTTAATTATTAATCTTGTTTTCATTATAACATACTTCTGGGAAACCCATCAAATAATTGGACACACTTAAGACAGAGCAGTACCATGTGTTTTTAAATGAGTCAGTAATCCTTCAGTATAGTAAATGGAAGGAAATCATAGTCTATTTCTATTCTGTGTGTAAGAAGTAAAGACACAGAAGGTCTACATTATCTGTGATTCTTCTCTAAAGAAGCCATCTGTTACAGAAAGGAAGTGGAGCTGCAATTGCTGGCTTGCATCTAATGTTGGAGCCATCCAATATATTTGATGGAGGATCATAACAGTCTTGCTGTAAGGAATTGGATAGTTCCTAGAAATATGATATAATACCACAGAACACATAATTTGTCTCTCACCAAGAAACAATTTCGTACTCAACACTGTTGAAATTCTTTAGTCGTGAAATTCCAGCTACATAATTGCATTTCATCTCCTGCAAGCCTAATTAACTAAGTTGCAAAATATTTTGTTAATATAATTGATTTTAGAAACAAATTATTTGGTTGTGATAGTCAAGTGAGAAAAAAATTAAGTTTAGAATAGAGAAATAGCTAAGTTAAAAATACAAAGGTTTAAAAGGTGTATAATTGTGTGAATATATCTAGAATGTTCCAACACTCTAATTTCATAAAATTAATCTTCATTCTTTTCAGTGTTTTGCAGAAAACTAGCTATATTTATATTAACACATTGTTTAAAAGTTTTCTGTCATTTTAGCACGTATTTTTTTCTTTTCTGGTATGAACAAGCTCTTAGATAATTTCTGATGATTAGCTAGACACGATTTTGTATTGTTGTACAGTTCTTAAATTACTTTAAATAGTCTGTTACAAGGTTTATTCAATTTCAGTGCTGGGGAAATGCTCTTTTACACTTTAAAGATTTGTCACTCATATTGGTTTAATAAAACACGGATTGGCCGATAGCCAGGCAAGAAGTATAGGCAGGACAACCAAACTAAGAGAACTCTGGGAAAAGAGAAAGGAGAATCAGTTACCAGCCAGATGTAGAGGAAATAAGGTGAGAATGCCTCACTGATAAAAGGTACCAAGCCACATGGCTAACATAGGCAAGAATTATGGCTTGATATAAGCTATAAAAAGCTAATTAATAAACCTGTTCTAACAGACCAAACACTTTATAACTGTTATAAGCCTCTGTGTGGTTCTTTGGGACTGAAGGTTTGGGATCAGGTGGGACAGAAACTATGTTTACATTTCAGTATAACTTATATAGACTCTCTTGAGATTTCTTGCTCTCATTTACAGTTTACAGGCATGTTTTCCTCTGTTTTTAAAGTCCTTGTTTTCCATTGGAAGAATATCAATTTCCCACAGCACTATGTTTTTGTGGATATGTATTTGTTTATGATGTGGCTTCTCTGTGGTGTCTAAAGCCTGAGTGAATGCTCAGGCAAAGAAAAGGAGCAAATAAATGGCTGGCATTTGAAATATTCCAATGTAAAAATGCTGCACCATACAGAAGATGATAACTACATATCATTTCAAGAAGTACTTTAATTCAGTATGTCTGTGATTGGTGTTTTATAGTTCCTTAGATGAGTTCAATGTGCAGCTACTGACAGTTTTAAACACTGAGATGCACAATTATTTTCCTCTAATTCTATAAACAAAAAAAGACAAATTATCTTTTGAGTACTAATAGGTAAAAGTTTGATAGTGGTTTGGGAACTTTTCTGAAGAAATAACATTAAATTAAATATATGTTTTAAACCAACAGTTATGTAATTGAGCGATTTTGGTAAAAGATTTAGAGAGCTAACTACATCTAAACTTGTGAGGATTAATTATTTGTGCTTACATGACTGGAGTACAGGATGCCCCTTACCTGTTCAAATGTTACCTATATGACATTTATATACCCATGAAGATATTAACATTTAAATGAGTATACCAGGAGAAGATCTGCCCTCCCTCTACGGGTGGGTAGAAGACAATCAGCTAAGGGTCTGAAGGGAATCAAAAGGTAAAGGAAAGATAAGTTTGTTATAGTTCCTGGATATCAGCATTGTTTGTTATTGACCTTTGATGAATCAGGTCTTTCTAATTATGTTACATAATGTGAGGGCTTCAGGTCTTAATTAGACCTGTTACTCTAGATTTCCTGGACCCCTGCCCTGCAGGTTTCAAGATCTTAGCTCCTTTATCACATTAGCTAATCTTCCCAAAGTATAGCTCATAAATTTCTGTTTCTTTGTACAATTGATATTAGAAAAAGGCAAATCCCCCAAAATCAATGATATTAGTTGGTAATTTTTCTAATTTCATGGAAAGTGAAATAAATAGTTTTACCATTTTCTGCTTACTTTTTTCACTCATTGAATACTTATACATACCTTTCAAACATATAATTAATATATTTAGTCTCATTGTATAACTATATTTTCTAATCTTTACTTAAAATTAAAGTTATAAATTTTACTTAACTGTATTTGTTATTGCAATCCATATCTTCATCATCTCTATGTAAGAAGCAATTGGACAAAGTAAGTGTGATCATTTTCTCCTCTTTTTTTCACACATTTAATTAATCTCATTCCAAATTCTCCCTAACAGCTTTTCTACCTCTGATTGTGATCCTTTCAATCCCAGAAATTTGGAGATATAAGAGTAAAAAATAAACAAAACAACAAACAAGCAAAGAAAATTCAGAAGAATATAAATCTCCATCAGACAAGTGTGGCATAGCCTACCATTGACTTAGTAGGAGTTCAACTTCACTCATGTGACTTTTGCAGTTAAATAAGCTTCAGCCTCACAGCTGTTAAATCAAGCCCAGGTGAACAATTTAAAGAGACCTATAAGTCCTGAGGAAATAGAAGTTGTCATTAAAAATCTCCCAACCAAAAAGAGCCCAGGACCAGATGATTTTAATGCAGAATTCTTCCTGAACTTCCAAGAAGAGCTAATACTTACACTCCTTAATGTGTTTCACATAATAGAAACAGAAGAGTCATTGCCAAATACTTTTTATGAAGCTAAAGTTACCCTGATACCAAAACCACACAAAGATTCAACCAAGAAAGAGAATTACAGACCAATTTCACTCATGAACATTGTTGCAAAAATTCTCAATAAAATACTGGCAAATGAAATCCAAGAACACATAAAAAAAATCATCCATTATGATCAAGTAGGCTTCATCCTAGAGATGCAGGGCTGGTTCAACATACAAAAATCTATCAATGTAATCCATCATATAAATAAACTGAAAGAAAAAAAACATATGATCATTTCATTAGATGTTGAAAAGGCATTTGATAAAATTCAACACCCCTTTATGATAAAGGTCTTGGAGAGATTAGGAATACAAGGATCATATCTAAATATAATAAAAGCAATATACAGCAAGCCGTCAGCTAACATCAAATTAAATAGAGAAACTCAAAGGGATTCCACTAAAATCAGGAACAAGACAAGGCTGTCCACTCTCTCCATATCTCTTCAATATAGTGCTTGAATTTCTAGATATAGCAATAAGACAACATAAGGAGATCTTGGGGATTCGAATTGGAAGGGAAGAAGTCAAACTTTCATTATTGGCAGATGATATGATAGTGTACATAAGTGACCTCAAAACTCTACCAAGGTACAGCTCCCAAGGTACAGCTGAAGAGCAGAAGGAGGGAGAATATGAGCAAGGAAGTCAGGACTGCGAAGGGTTGGTCCACCCACTGCAACAGTGTGCCTGATCTAATGGGGTCTCAGCTCACAAAAGTCAGCTGGACTGCAACTGTATGAGCATATGATCAAACTGGACTCTCTGAATGTGGCTGACAATGGGTGCTGACTGAGAAGCCAATGATAATGCCACTGGGATTTGATTCTACTGCATGTACTGGCTTTTTGGGATCCTAGTCTGTTTGGATGCACACCTTCCTAGGCCTGGATAGAGGTGGGAGGGCCTTGGACTTCCGGTACCCTGTCCTCTCTTAGGACTGGAGGGCGAGGGGGTAGAATAAATGGGGGAGCCAGAGGGAAATGGGAGGAGGGGAGGAAGTAGAAATTTTCAATGGTATTATTTTTTTATTACATTGTTTTATTTTTTTCCATTCAAAAACATAATTAAAGAAATAACATTTTTTCCTTTCTTCCTCTTCTCCCGGTCCCCTCCCGCTACGCCCCCACCCCTCCTCCCTCTCC
>PVIU01023471.1:0-27366 GCA_004026605.1 Ondatra zibethicus
TGTTTGATTACCCTCCCTCAGCACTCAGATACATTCGTGCATAATTTACATCATGGAAACCTAATAAAATATGTTGAAAGTAATGAAACCCACACAATTGCATAGTCAACAGAAGTGTCCTAACAAGAATGTCACATTGTGAAATGACACTCAGTCTAAGACCTGCAGGGAGCTTTGACACCACTTGTACCTTGACAGCTTCTTAACTGCCTTGTATCACAAATGAGAAATACCTACTCATCACTGACATAGAACTCTCCAAAGAAAGGAGATGAGCCTCTGCCATCAGACTTGCAGACGTTCTTCCAAATGTTTAAGATGATGAGAAATGAAATCCACAGAGACACTGAAAAAGAACGGTGGCTGCCAGGGAACTCGTTTGGGGTTTGGATGGAGATGGGAGGTGACACCTCAGTAAAATTGTCTTATTGGGAACACAATTGGCATGGTCCAGTGTGCTCCCAGATAGTACACACTGGGCTCTGCAATGAGCAGGAAGCAAGTGAGATGTGTGCCCTCTGCTACAAAGGCTCCATACTAGTCTAAGGTATGTGATGGCAGGCATGTGACATGTGTTTAGGAACAAACCCTTGAGAAGTACATTAAGCAAGGGATAAGTGACACACAGAGTGGATGCTGGTGAATAATGTATTACTTTTGACCATCAGCATATGTAATCTTTTGGCTTTGGACTGTAACAAATATACACAGAGGATGCTAATGACAATTTGGGAAACTGAGCCATGAAAGAGTGCATGGAAGTGCTCTGTGTATTTGGTAAACTTCAGGAAACCAGACCTGATGTGGGATTCGCCTCTGTATGCTGTGAATACCATTGGTTAATAAAGAAACTGTCTTGAGCCTATAGAAGAGCAGGGCAGAACAGAGCAAGGCAGAGAAAACTAAACTGAATGCTGGGAGAAGGTAGGCAGAGTTGAGAGGAGCCATGGAACCATCACAGGAGACAGACATGCTTGAATCTTGCCAATAGGCCATGAGCCTCATGGTAAAATATAAAATAATGGAATTGGGTTAATTCTAGATGTAAGAGCTAGTTAACAATATGCTTAAGTTATTGGCCAAACAGTATTGTAAATAATATAGTTTCTGTGTGATTATTTTGGGGCTGAGCAGCCGGGAACATACAAACAGTCTCCTATAACACAGACCTCTTTGAGAAGTGAGTCTAAGGGAACAAGCAAGTCAAAAATACTTCCCTGAAGAAAAGAAACCTGACATAAAAGCCCACAGTGTGGTTATGACTTGCATAAAATACACAAAATAGGCAGGCATGGTAGCTCACATCTTTGATTCCAGCACCAAAGCAGCAGAAGCATGGGCCACTGAGATGGTGGTCCAGGGGGTAGAGGTGCTTGGTGCCAATCCTAATAATGAACTCAGTTTGATCCCCATGTAAACTAAAAATTAAAAACAAGGCAAAAACAGACAAGTGGAAGAAGAATTCTAACGTATTTCAGCCTAGACTGAGCTGCATATTGCATTCTAGGCCAGTAGAAATGGATTAAAACTGCGTTGACATAGTCGGAAACTCATGGCAATCATCTTGCCTCAGCTCCTGTGTGCTGGGATGAAAGCTCTACACTGTCTCGCCTGGCCAGAACCTTTCTCCTTGCTCCTTGCTCCTTTCCCTTCTCTCTGGCTGACTGGATGATCAAGCTTTCCCTTTCTACCTGTAGTGAACCACAGTTCCTGGCTTGGAACAGCCAATCTAAGCCCATCCTGAGCTTCCTGGGGGCCAGACTTGCTCTCCTAGGAAGATCCTTGCTCACCTATTACCCCAAGGGTGCCATGACATCAGCTACTTACTCAGTGTCCTGAGGAAGAATTATGACAGGCTTCTCAGGGCCCCTCCGTGTCTAACCTCACGAGTGAGGAAGGAGGAGTTGCTTCCAGAGAATCTTGCAGCTCAGGGTACAATAGAGACCAATCCCAGATCTGTCTGGCAAAAGAGCCTGGATCTTTACAGAAGATGAAGATGCTGCATGGTGGCTCTGCCTGTAAAGAAACTATACCAAAAACTTGATTTCTTACCCACTACATTTTCCCTGCTTTTACACTTAATTCTCAGTCATTATATGATGACTCAGGGGATGAAACTTAGAGGAATGAGCTGGACACGTAAGAGATACAGCTAGGACTTCCAAGCCAGGTTAGAAGGATCAGACACTACTGCAGGAACAAAAATCTGACTCAGTGCAGCATCTGAGAAAAAAGAGGGGCAGCACTGGATGGAAGACAGTGGCTGAGAGAATCACATTTACCAGAAAAGACTCATGGGGATGAAAGCAGCCAAGGCCTCCTCTCCTCTGCTGTTTATTCTGTGTATCTAGCTACTACTAGAGGCTGTCATCAATTCACATGCCTACCAACTAGACCACAAGACCTTTCCTGAAGGTAGAGTTGAGCAATGTGTTATGTGAAAACCACTCCACTGCTCTATTCTAACAGATAATCCGTTAAATAACATTTTATAGACTGGCAAGATGGCACTTGACAGCAAGCCTCATGATCTGAGCTCAATCTTTAGGACCCACATGATAGAAAGAAGTGGCTGCTACTATCTCTTATCCGACCTCCACACGTGCACCCACCAAACACACAAACTATTTTTAAAATTAATTTTAATTAAAAGTCACCTTCCTCCTAATAAAACTTTTTGTTCTCATTGTGTGTCTGTGTGTATGTATGTATGTGTATGTGTGGTATGTTGCGTGTACCTAAGATTGTGCCTGTGTGTGAACATGCAGAGGCCAGAGCAATTGTGCCTTATTCTTTGAGATAGGGTCTCTCACCTAACCAGAAGTCCAGTTTCAGTTAGGCTTGCTGGCCAGTAAACTTTTGGAACCTGCCAGTCTCTGACATTGCAATTCTGGTGTTGCAGGTGTGCACTGCCATGCCTAGCTGTTGATACCAGTGCTGGGGATTCCATCTCAGGTCTCTGTGCTTAGAGAACACATGTTCTTATCCACAAAATTATCTCCCCAGTCCTGTTGGGTGGTAGTTGTGTTGGTTTGCTTTTTTGCCTTATATTTTGTTGATATTGGGAATGAATACAGGGTCTTGCACTTGCTAGGTAAGTGTGTGACAAGTGAACTCTGCACCAAGTCCTTTTATTCTTTGAGTTAGTATCTTGTGTTGCTCAAACTTCCGTATCTGCTTTCCGGTGCTGTGACTACAGGGAATATCACCGAGGCTAGCTTTGTACGCAGAGCTTACACTGTGCTGAGTCTGCTGACAGATGCTGTATTGTTTTGGCAATCATGACCATGTTATGAGAAGGCATTTTACAAATGTAGGAACTATAGCTCAGAGAGTCAGGGCAAACCGCCTGCCCATGATCTCACAGGCAAAATTTGCAATCAAAGACAAGATCTCATCATGTAGCACAGACTTGCCTCATACTCAAGATCCCACTGACTTTTTGCTTCCACACTCCTGGCGTTATAAGTTTACCATAAGGCCTGGCTGAAGCTAAACCACCTGCGAGCCTTCCATTTACTGATGAAGAAACTAACACCCCATATTACTTTGCTTGAACATTACCTCTTCAGTACACCTCATATCTCCTAAGAACACCCCTGTCCTCTGTCAAGCACCTACTGAGGGCAAATGCCATACTGCAACACTCCTGCTTTGTCCCCACTATCAGGTCAAGGCTGTTGTGGAGGGGCACAGGGTACCAGTTTCCTGGGATACCTAGAGATCAGTGATGTCACAATGTCATGCTTCAGCTCCAGTGTGTAGATCCAGCCCAAAAAGAAAGGAGAGAGTTTAACGAACTCCTATTCCAGATGTGCTTGTACTGACAGATTCTATTGGTGTGATGACAGGAATCTGGACAGCTGCCAAGGCTCTCGTGCTGGTGGAACTGGAGGTATAGGCCTTGATCCAGGAAGCTGTCCTGAATTCACCCCTGCTGGGCAAGGCAGCCTGAAGGAGTCAGAACCAGGGCAGAATGCAAGTTGGAGAATCAGGCCACAGACCCAGTTGGAGGCTTCCTGATTTTGAGCAAGGTCTCCTTATCTGCATCTCTCATGTCAGTATAATCCTCTGGCTCTTGCTGAGACTGTTGCTCCTTCTGAGAGTGAGAAAGGTTGAACTCCTTTCTTGCCTGTTAGAATGGAAATTTCTCCACCAGCTCACTGTTCCATGTTCCTGGCAGCAGCAGAAACAGAGTGTGAGCCCCGTTGTCAGATCCATGCAGACGCTCTCAAATCCAAGACTTTACTCTTGTATGTGTCAGTGAGCCCATTGAATCCATTCCTTGCCAGGGATAAGGAGTTGAGAAACATCTGACCTACAGCCTAAACCACCTAGTCACCTCAGCTAGTTGGAAATTGGAGGCTAGAGCCACAGAAAACTGCCTTACAGTCTGCTGCCTCCCAGTTTCTTGCTGTGACTTCAGATGCGAACTGAATTTTCCTCTTAGGTTGTGGAGGGGAGTAAATGGAGTAATTCCAGGTCAGAAGTTGTTCAGGGTGAATGACCCCATCTTGTCTCAAAAAGAGGAGCTGTGAAGTGACTTATGGTATAAAGACACTTGCTCCAAAGCCTAGTGACTCAAGTTTGATCCTGTACATCCTCCTAAGAGTGGAAAGAGAGACCCAACTCTGTAGAAATTATCCTCTGACCTGTACATTCATGCCATGCATTGTGCAACACCAACACCCGCACACAACAGTAAAACCTTTTAAGGTTTCAGAGTTTTTTTATTGTGAAGATAACAATCACTGGCTGGGTGGGGGAGCGCGAGAGACAGATGGATAGGTATGCCATGCAGAGTAGGTTGGATATTTATTTAGTGGTTATGGAAGGGAAGGGAGAAGGAGAGAAGAACAGAGAGGCAGAGAGAGAGAGAGAGAGAGAGAGACCAAAGCTGCCTCTCTGAGAGGGAGCCAGAAAAGAGACAGTTAGGCTGGAAGCTGACCATCAGCTTGCCTCAGCGGACAGGGGAGGGAGTGGGTGTGGCTTGTCTCTTAAAGAGACAGAACAATCATTACAATGCCTGTGTGAATGGATGGGGACTAAAGAGTCCTCCCCACCTAACTTGTGATAAGTCAGGATGGGAGAAAAAGGTGACTGCCATGTTTTGCATCCTCCCTTCTCAACACTGAAGGGGAAGCTGCTGTGGGAGCTGGGTCTTTTCCGAACAGCTGAACATCCTGGACCATCAAAGACAGCTGCAGTCAAGAGTATCTTTTGTCTGCACTAAGTCCTCAGGCACCTTCCTTTCCACTTCCCAAGGGGTGTTAAAAAACTTCTCTTCCTGTCAGGTTTGCATCTGGAATAGGACTCACATCCTCAAAAGCCGTGTATACTTCATTTCTGCATTAATATTCTCATTTGAGATATCTGTGGATGCGATACCTCTTTGTAGGCAACCTTCACATATTGAAATTTGTGACTTTCAGCTGGAGAAACTTTAACTACATTCTGGAGTAAGGGGCTCCTATCCCTTCCCAAGTGTTCCAATTTCCCTTTCCTTTCTATTACGCCCCATTTCTTCCTCAAGCCATGACACCTTCAGACCTTCTGTTCTCTTCTCTCAAACTTCTCTTTTTCTACTTCCTCTTCCACGATGTTCCCAGAGCCTTGGAAAGTGTGATATGTTCTTGATTCTTCTTTGAGTGCTGGACTGCCACGCCAGTGCAACAGTCACTTGTTTTCAGTAGTTAACCTGCTATTTGCCTCCTCATCAGCACCACAGCACAGTGTAAGAGGTATCCTTCTGCACAACTCAGGCAGGCAGAGGTAGGGCTCTGCGGGTATATATAAGAATAAATGTTCAGAAGGAAATTTGTCAGCTGCTCACATCTACTCAACAAAATAATAGCAGTTACTTGGTCACTGGGACCTAAGGCCACCCCACTGTGTTTCTGCCATAGCCTACTGTAGCAGATGTGAATTCTCTCTTGTTGTAGGGACTTAAATCCAATCTGAAAGTTGTACCCATAATAGTCCACTCCCACTATAGCATAGCTGTCATATCTTGTATTGCATATTGATAGAGTAGCATAAACCGTTGGAGACAATTCTCCCTCAGCAGCCCACATTCCATGATTAAGCCAGCCAGTACCTTGCAACCACACTAGGCCCATGCGTTGATGAAGATGGGGTGGAAGCAGAGTAGCCGAGCACTGCTTTTCTTGATAGAATTCCCTACACTTGAGTTGATGAGGAGGTACTGTGCATTGCACACAGAAGTAGATTAGTTCCACTGGGAGCCTTGATTGGTGCTGACCCACCTGGCTGTCTTATGATGCTTAGAAGTGTGTGTGTGTGTGTGTGTGTGTGTGTGTGTGTGTGTGTACACATTTCTCCTATCTTATCCTTGTGTCTTAAGGCAGGAAAATCCTATCCCTCACATCACAGCAGGTTGAATATTACATATTGTGTGGCTTTGGGTAGCAGGGAGACAAAGAAGAGCCAAATTCCTAGGGGCTATCTATCATTCCTGATAACATTCCAGAACCCAAATATGAGCAAGAAGAAAGTGCCTAGGGGTGTAGGTATGGATGAGACAGGGAATCTGGGAAGATCATGGGATTCCAGGGACATAGAAAGAACCAGATGTGCAAAGAATCAATAGTCTACAACTGGGCTTGGGAAACTGGTGAAGGAAACCCACACACAGCAGGGGCTCCCTCCTGGATCCCAGGTTAGGCACAAACCACACCCAAACACCTATTTTCACAGAGAGAGCCTTTGGTAAGCAAGGAAAAAAGTAAAAGTGTCTACTTTCTGACTCAGGCAGAAAAACAGCAGCTAATGACCTTGCAGGATGTAATTTTTGAAAGGAGAAAAAGGGGAGATCTGTGATAGAATGGGCTAGTATGTGGTGGTAAAGGAGACAGGGAACAAGTGGGAAGGGCACAAGGGATAAGGAGAGGGGTATTTGTCCCAGTGAGACAAAGGACTGCCTCTGGATAGAGAGGAGACAGACGTGACACACAGTCAAATGGCAGGTTATAAAGGCAAAGGGGGGAGAAACCCCATGTTAGGATGAGGTGTTTAATTTTAATTAGGAATGTTAAGTAGGTAAGACAAAGGGAGATTTTGATTGCTGGATTTTGGTTGTCAGCCTCAGGAATAGGAGTTGACAAAACAAGGGAACAGATCTTGGTGGTTACCTTTAGGAATGTAATATGTTTTTCAAAGGGTAGAGGGAATGGGGAGAAGGGCAAGGCCTGCCAGAGCCATGCTGGCCACACTCGAGCTAGTCAGAGTCTCTTCAACTGGAATTTCTGAACTCTGTATATGTAAGATCAGCAGAAATGGGGAGCAAGGTCAAACCAGACTGATAGAGGGAATCTTGCAAAGGTAAAATCTGAGGAACCAAGTTGTCGGCTGCTACAGGAATCAGAAGTTAGTTATGGGTGTCCCCATGTCTGGACTCATAGAAACAGAAAACCTGAGCCCCAGGGGCACAGATACTGCCAGTGCCAAAGATTCAGAAAGAAAGGGGTGGGCAGTGCTTTGAGCACTTGACTAGGTGCAGTCACAAGTGTCCTTGTGCAGGGTCACAAAAATCAGGTATCAACAGAGGGCTTTCGATGGGACTGTAGAATTGAGATTGGATGATTTAGAGCCAAGAGGATTTCAGAGATCTCTGTGAAGAACAGCCATTTTGGAGATTAAGTGACTTGGAAAGATAGGAGTTGAGGGGACACTCCAGGAGTGGATGGATAGCAGGTCACACTGCTTCCCCTTTTTTGCATTTTAAGAAGGGACATCATCTCCCCATAGTTGTCTCAACATCCCACAAGGATCCCCAAGCTGCCAATATCCACTCTCTTGCTCCCTCAGCTCCTCACCCAGTTTCTGAATATCATACCCATCTATGGTACAGCCAAGGTGCCTCAAGCTGTGGACAAGGAAGTCTTGGGCTCCCAGCAAGTACTCTGCAATGGGTGACACCTTAGACCTGCATTTCTTGGCCTAAACAGTTAGCATCTAGATGGGTTTGTGTTGGCAGGCCTTGTTGGCTGGTCAGAGGCTGCAGTCTATTAGGGCCTGGCAGCTTTTTCTAAAGCTTGGTGACATGGGGACTCCCCCCACCATGACACTTCTTCCTGCTCTCTAATTACCTGCATTTATCTGGAGAATGCCCCTGGGCCCCAAGGACTGATCTTATCCAAAATCTGTCTCTGAGCTTGGAGGCGTGAGAGACCCAGGCCCCAATAGGTCTGTAGCCATAGAGAATCCCTGAACACACTGATTCAGAGAATCCCTGAATACAGAACCAATGAAAGAAACACATGCAGGATTTGGGATCTGAGTCAGGGAAAGAAACACTTTATCCCTGACCCCAAAACCAGAGCCAAAGGAACACTCTCTGGCCCTAGAACCAAAACCTGTTAAAAGAATTCATCCTGGTCCTAAAATTAGGGCCTAAAAGGTAAAAAGGACCAGAGAAACAAACACAGTTTGACCCTAAAATCAGAACCATCTCAGCCCCTGACACAAAACTAACCAATTCCTGAGCAGGAAAAACCGACCAGTCTCCGAGTATGAAAGTAGTAATTTCCGGATGTTAGCCAAGGGAAGTAGTAAAGTATCAACTGCTAGCCTAGCGATGTGCTATGATCTTTTCTGGACCTTAGCCCAAGGAAGTATCTACCTCCAATCTAGAGGCATGACCTCTCCCTGACCCCTGACCTCCTTATGAAAGGAGCCAATCAGAAACAGGCAGCCCTCATCCCATAGGGGAAGCCAATCCCAAGCCTGTAGGCTTGGAATTTCCTAAGCCTTCCTCTCTATAAAACTCCCTCCCTGCACCGCTTGGGGTCTCTCTTGCTCTGCTTCTGCTGTGCTGCTGGTGTTGCTGCTGCTGTAGCTGCTGCTGCTCTGGAGGGATGGAGAGGCCTGAGTTAACTCGCAGTAAAGACTCTGCTTTTCCATCGGATTCAGTCTTGTGGTAATATTTCGGGGATCTGGACTTTGGGTGTAACATGCCTGATTTATCTTTAAGATGACTTGGCATAGTTTCCTGCCCTAAGCCTCCCCTGCTGCACATATGGTAACTAAGATTTGTGCTAGGAACTTTGCTATAGGACCCTGCTCCCACATAAGAAGCCTTATGATTGGCATGCCACTTAAAGTAAATTAGGGCTTATCCCCCTGCTCCTCAATCCTACATATTTCCTATATTCTGGAATAAAGCTGATCTGATTCACCAAGATCCCACCCACAGGGCTGTCTTTGTCATACCCATAGCTGCCCAAACCATGTTTGCCCCTTCTGCTCCCTCCACCCTTGTAACCAATGCAGCCAACGACCTACAGGAAGAAGAAGAGCCACAGGTTTAAGCCCCCATCAGACTGAGGGTTCAGTGCCAGGTGATGGCAGGGCTCTATCTACCTTTAAAGGACCATTTGATATGTGGAGATCAGACACATGAGAGGTAATGGCAATGAGAAGAGTCAGAGGGTGGTGAGCAGATGAAACAGGACTAAGGTGGAGGGATACCAATAGCAGGCTTGTCTTGGGCCTTTAGGACTCACTTTGAGGTGCTAAACTGACTTGGGATGGCTGGGCACAGGGACATGTGCCTGTAATCCCATCCCTGGAAAGGATGTGCACTGGTAACTGTTGGAGCCTAGTTGGGGCTATATATCAATTCTGTTTCAAAGTAAAATACAGACAGACAGGTGGGTAGGTAGATGATAGATTAAAAGGACCTGATGGCCCTGCAGATGCCCAGCCTCAAGGTCAGTAGCTTTGACCTCTTTCAAGCCCTGTCTGTACTTAATTTGCCTTTGTACTTCATCTGGTTGAGCTTTCCGCACCCCAGTGTTCCATGATGTGCTCCATGAAACATGCCTGTCAGCAGATACTTCCATGGTTCCCTGTGCACATGAGGATGGGACAGGTGAGTGCCAGTCCCTTACACATGAGACAGGAAGGTTGGAGAGCTCAGATTTCCACAACACGGGAGCCCAGGATTCTGAAAGATTCAAGTTAGAATTCTGTTTCCAGCGTTGGCTGTGTGACCTGTACAACACCTCTCCCCTTATTGAGCCTCTTTCCATCTGAGACTCGGGTGTCTGAGAGAGCTTATTGTCAGGACTGCTTTTGGAGTGATGAATTATTTTCCTTTTCAGTTTGTCTTTTCTTGAGACCTGATTTCTTGTAGCTTAAGCTGGACTTGAACCTACTGTACATATAGCCTTCTCCTGCCTTCACTTCACAAACACTGGGCCTGAAGGTGCAAACCACTGAGTGGCTGGAGCCATGATTTTCAATTGTGGTTTAAAATCCAGAGACTGAACCAGGACCTTAAGAATGCTAAGGCTATGGTCTAATGCTGAGTATACCACCAGTCTGTAAAAAACTGTATCACTATGGAAAACTGAGGACAGTAGTTCAAGGGACTTTTTTAAAAAAATGTGTCCAATACATACAGCTCCTTGTACAGGGCCTGTGTACTTTGTATACATCCACTAAGGGTTGCCTGGTACTGGTGTGGTAGTAACACCTGTTAAGCCCAGCACAGGAGAGACTTAAAGCTGAGGCTGGTAAGTTTCAGGTCAGCCAAGGCTATGAGATCCTGTATCAAAAAACAAAACAAGCCAGGTGTTTTGGTGCATACCTGTAATTTCTGTCATGCTTGTCAACATAGCATGTTTGAGGTCACTTTGAATTACATGAAATCTCTCTCTCTCTCTCTCTCTCTCTCTCTCACACACACACACACACACACACACACACACTAAAACTAAGCGTTAATTGATATTAACATGTGTTATTTTATGGAAAGCCCAGCACAACTGCATAGAACATGGGTGTGTACATTCACACACTCAGAGCCTGGGAATGAAAACTGCACAGAATCCTTCCTGAATGGGATCCTCATTGTTCCTAGTCCTGTCGTTCTCACCATTTCATGCTAGTAGCACACTTAACTGATGTGATAGCCTCTAAGCTCATTTCCCAGCCCTCTGATATTTCTGTGAGAAACCAAGATTTAGTCCTGGGCCTAGCACTTAGTGATGACTAGGGGCAGTTGACCACAGTGACATCAGTCAACCAATCTGGATTTAAATCTGAACTGTCTTCTCTCTGTAAGGTCTGTCAGGAAAAGGTGAGATGATGATGGGTGGTGAGTTCAATTTAGTTTGATTTTCTTTAGAAATGTTTCAAGTAGCCCAGACTTACCTCAGACTCACTATATAGCCAATCATAGCCTTGAGTTCCAGACTCCCCGATCCCTACCTCTCAAACCCTAGGATCACATGCAGGCCTGTGCCACCAAAAGCAATTTCTTCCCTTTTTGGTTTTTGCTCTGTGTACATTTGCTTGTTGCTTTATTTTGAGACAAAATGTCATACTGGCCTCAATATATGGCTCAGTCTGACCTCAAACTTGGGGTCATTCTGCCTCAGCTCCTTGCACATGAGGATTATAGTCATGCAGGCCAAGAGCAGCTGACATGGTTTCTATGAAGAGTGTGCATGGAAAATACAACTGGAGCTATACAAACCCATCTCTACAGAAGACAAACCTTTATAAACTTCATGGTCTGGCGCCTCAGTTTCCTTTCTTGGAAACCACCTTATTGTAGCACCGATCACAATTAGAATCCAGTGCAATGATATATAAACCCAAAACACATAGAGCAATTCCTGTGGGGTGGGTGGTTTTTGGTCACTCAACGGGTTATAGATATTTGTTATTGTTTAAGGGGGTTGGTTACAAGTTGTTATTGGTAATGGTCAGGAGAAAAAGCTAAACAAAGGAAATTAGATTCAAGGTTCTTGTTTTGAAAAGAAAGATGGAGTATATAGATATGATAGGATAAAAGGGTAGATTATTGAATCTGCTCTGAAAAGAAAAATAGGGAGAATATAGATATGATAAGATAAAAAGGTAGATTATTGAATTTACTTTTAAAAAGCAACTACTAGTTTTAAATGTTTTACATTGGATTGGACTTTTGCATATTGTATGCAAATTTTATATATTGATACAAATTTGAGATTAATTTTGTTAGAACATACTGTGCATACATTTATACTCTTGTTCAAGGTATTGTACCTATACAATTTATTTAACAATGTAATGCAAATTTCTTGTCCTTGAAATTATTATTATCAGTTGTTTAAGATAGTAAGGAAATGCAGGTTAGTAGTTAATCACCTATTACAATTGAACTTGTATTCACATTAGGTATGTTTTCAAGGTCAAACAAAGATATATTTTAAATAGATTGGTCATCTTCAAATATTTCATAGATCTACAGAATATGGCATTTAAAATGTTTTAATAACATCAGTTCTTTTTTTTATGACAATGAGACATGTCTGTTCCTGGCAGCACCAATCTACTTCAGAGAAGATGATTGGCATCAAAGAAACTCCATGGAGCTTGCTTTCTTTGTGGCATAAGTAAGCCATTGGGCAAGAAAGTGCCCTTGCCTCAACTGCTGACAGTATGCTGTCCTAATAGAACAAGCAGGACACAAAAGAGAGTGACTGACAAACCTTGCCAAGACAAAGTGGGACAGTCCTTCAAATAGCCTGCCTCATAGGAAAGTCTGTCAGATATTCTAGGTCTGTAAGCTGAATATGTATGCCCTAATGTTGCAGAGAAACTTTGGGTGACTGTTCAGGCAGTCAGCTGTTTCTGTCATTTCTCACAATTTTTGGAAGTGGATTGCTTGCACTTCCTGCTTACTCAGTTAATATTATTTTCTTCTTGGGCCTCTGAGTGAGTTGAAGACTAGATAGCTATAGTTTTCCTTGTTTACTAGATGCAGAGAATAAGTTATAAGAGAAAGTAAATTAGGTAAAAGACTTTGGACTCACCCAGATAGGATAGTATTTTCTCTGAATTTGTCTAGTGCAAATGTACTAGATATTGTTGATGTATTTATTGCCTATATATTGTATATAGTTATTGTACTTATTGTATATAGTTTTATGTTAGTTATAGACTTCCTTTTTTATTTTAGACAAAAAGGGCAAAATAGTGGCATATTATTTGTGTTTTAATAAATAAAGCTTGCCTGAAGATCAGCACAAAGCAGCCACACTAGTCAGCCATACAGGCCAGGCAGTGGTTGCACACACCTTTAATCCCAGCAGTTACACTAGTTAGCCATAGAGGCTGGGCAGTGGTGGTACATGTCTTTAATCCTAGCACTAGAGGGGGATATAAAATGAGAAGAGACAGGTCTCATGCTCAGTCTCATTCTGAGGATTCCTGGAGGCAGGATTGCCATTCAGTTTGAGGTAGAGGGAAGAGCCAGTGGATGGCTGCTTTGCTTTTCTGATCTTCAGGTTGAACCCCAATATCTGTCTCTCTGTTTTTATTATTCATGCTACAACACCTCACACTTGAATCTAAAAAAAGTAATTTTTAAATTTACAAGAAAATTTAAAATGTCTTTAACATTTCAAATCCAGCTAAGTTTTCACTAAAATATTGAATTATGAATCTGCTATAAGAACATGTAAAAAATGAGTTAAGAAAATACTTAATGTTCTAAAAAATAATTACTTGTATTAATATTGTTTCTCTGGTCTTATCACTCCATAGGAATCTGACTCTTGCTAAAATGAGGAATTATTTTTTTTAACTCTGTTATAAAAGGTTAACTTTTAAACATCATACCCTTGCCTGTACTTCAGAGACTTATTAGCCTCTTCTTTCTGATAGCTCCGAAATTTCACTAGTCAAGGTCCTTTTTTATTTGGGAAGGGGGTCTCTAAAGGGAGCTCTCCTTTGCCTACTGAGTGACTGGGCTGCGACTCCCTGACAGTATAACAGATGAGGAACTGGAGACCTGCAAGGTCCAGGAACTTCCCTTGAAAGACCCCCAATCTGACCCCAAGCAGGGCGGGATTCTGCCAGTCTTCCATCCTTTACCAGCTTTGGGGCTGCCTCACCATGGCCAGCTGTGCTGGCGACATCTGCATCCTCCCAGGGGTCTCTCTCCCCAGCAGCACAGCACAGGGTGACTTGTATGACAGTCTGCCCTGGCATCCAGACCTCAAAAGCTTGGGGATGTATGCCAATACCTGACTTGCCATTCGCTGGTCACAGACAAAGGATCCCATAGTACTGTGATTTCTCACCCTCTAGTGGCCATTGGTTGACAGTACATGATACCCATTCAAATTGTGTGAATGAAACCAGAAGGGTTTTGTTCTGGGTATTTTAAGGCAGGACTTTATGAAGAAGTTAGAGCCCTGTTACACATAGGCACTTAACTTTGTGTACAAACCCGTACAAGCTTATGTTATATATGAATTCACATGTTTCCATTCCTAAATGGAAATAATGTGACAAGTTTTAAAACTTTTCTGTAATTTTGCCCAATTCTTTTTTCTTTTCTTTTCTTTTTTGCAGAAGCAGTTTAAGCTTTGAAATGGGAAGCAACCCCTGAAGAGGGGGTATACAATAGACAGACAGACAGAGAAATGTGTGACAGAGCAGCACATTTTTCAAATTAAATTCTAAGTTAGCATGTAATGTTGTAGGAGTGAGCGGGCTGCTTGTAGGCTTGGCCGCCCCTCTATCTTACACCCGAAATAATCACACAGAAATTGTATTAATTAAATCCCTGCCTGGCCCATTAGTTCTAACCTCTTATTGGATAACTCTCACATCTTGATTAAGCCATTTCTATTAAAGCTGTGTATCACCACATGATTGTGGCTTACTTGCAATATTCTAACTTACGTCCGTTTCAGGCAGGAGATTCATGGCATCCACCACACTGTCCTTCTTCCCAGCATTCAGTTCTGTCTACCCCACCTACCTAAGTTTGGCCCTATCAAAAGGCCAAGGCAGTTTCTTTATGCAACCAATGAAAGCAACACATAGAATGTAATGAAATTGGTTTCAAACAATAATAGAAAATAAGCTTTGATATTACTACAAGTTTTGGAATAGAATAGGCTTACTAATAAACCTACTCAAAGATCCTGAGTTGAGGAACTGCTTATGTCAAATTGATATATGAGCATGTCTGTACAATGTTACTTAGTTTTTGATGAAATTAGACTATTACTTTTGATAGAGGAAAGGCCTTGGTTACTAACTGTTTTCTGAAAATGGGCACTTTTCTCTGGCTCCATTGATTCTCCAACATAAAGAAAATAATGTTACATTTATAGGATTCACTTCAAAGAATTTGGATATGGACAAATACTTCTGTATGCAAATCAAAGAACAACTTACAAAATACAGCCTTAAGCAATCTAACCTGTCTGAATAGTCCATTATTTTGTAAAATGTAAGAATAGCCCTCCATATAATTTTGATCCTTCTATAGTGCAAGTTTATTTCCTCACTGTAAATCAGAATTACAATGAGGAAGTGCCAATTCAGAGGGTAACTGTTACACTGCAATGTGAGGACTGGGTGTAGATGGACAGTGGCCAAATAAAAACAGGTGGTACAATGCGTACCTGTAAACCCATGGCTCTTGGAGGGAGACGTGAGAGAGGCAGTAGAATTTTCAGCTCATGGGCCAGCTATCCTGGTATGTGCAGTGGAAACACACAGAGACAGTGTATCAAGCAAGGTGGAAACTGAAGACACCATCAGAGGTCCTTTTATGTCAAGCACACATGCACTTACACACAGAGACATATGTGCACATATAACAAACACACATCACTTGTATGCACTAAGATAAATTCTATTGTTATGTCAATTGTTGCAAAGATATGTTGGATGAGCTGGGTATCTTTTTAACAATATTTTAACTTTCTATTTTTTGAGAATTTCATACAATGTATTTTGAACATTTTGCCCCATTTCCAACTCTTGCCATAACTAGTTTCTGCTCCCCCATCCCTTCCCAGACAGTACTGAGATATTTTTATTTCTTCTTTCCCCGCTGAGTCCAGTTTGTGTTTGGGGAATGGAGCCTGATATGGAGTGTGACTGACCTGCTAGGAATCCCATTATTTAAAAACTGACTCTCCCAGAAGCTATCATATGCTAAGATCACCTCAGCTAGTGATGGAACTTTATGCCCACCCCCTCTAAATGCAGGAAGTTTGTTGGAGGGGGGGAGACATGTGTATGTCTTATTTATGATGTCAGTATGGCTGTGAGTTCATATGTCCATGTTGTGTCTGGACTTTTATTTATTATTTCCTTTATGTTACTAACTACCTTTGGCTGTTACAGTCCTTCTTCTTCTGGGATGCCCCAAGACTTGGAAGGAGGAGTGTGACATGCATGTCCAGTTAGGCTGAATATTCAACCTTCTTACTGTCTGTGTCTTAACTTTTAGGTGTTAACTGCCATCCACTGCAAGGAGAAACTTCTCTGAAGAAGTATGAGAGATACACTGATCTATAAGCATAGCAGTAATTCAAGTAATTAAAAATCATTTTAATACCTTTGTCAGACTCATAGTGCTGAGCTCTCCCCTAGGGCCTGTGAACCTGTGATCTAGCCACAGGTTCTTAGACCCTTTAACAGTACATATGGATTCCCATAGTGCTGGACCTCAGATGTGATAATAAAGCAGCTGGCTACTCCCATGACATTACTGCCACTCTTGCATTGGTAGTCATATCTGGTCAGCTAAGTCATTTTGTATCTTGTCGATTTCGTGGCTGTATGAGACTAAGGGTCACTTTTCTCCTCTAGTAACAAGTATAGCACGTTCTAGCATTACAAGCTACACAATAAGGATACACTTTCCAACTGAGAAACAACTTGATTTTTCCCATTCAGAAAAATCTTCCTGTCATGCTTTGAAGAGCAGCCAAGAATACAGCTTATTGGCAGTAACCTGTATTGTTTGGGGTACCTATGTGAATTCAGTAGACAACTCAGAGGCAAGCTGTTCCTGGTAGTGGGGTTTTGATTTGCTAGAAATACAGTGTATTAATAAACTGTTAGCTTAATACAGAACTATTTGGTTTTTGTAGTTGTGCATGCTAAAAATGTACCAAAAGATTTGATATTTTGACTCATGGACTGAATTTTGAACATCTGTAGGCAAATCATGCAAGCTCTTGTGAAGCTGTAGAAGATGAGGGAGTCAAATTCCACATTTTACCAAATCCTGATGACTTAACACTCTCATTTTAATTTTACAAATTCACAGGGAAATTTTAAAATATAGGTGTCTTGGAAACCCTAGCATCACACCTATAACAGCTACTGCAGAACATTTACTGACATCTGTAGTTATGAATCTGCCAAATAAACATTGTTGTACCCTCTATACGGGCTCAAATGGAGAAACTACTTGTTTATTTTGACCATGGTATTTGCCACCTAGGAGATCAGCAACAATCTCCATCTTTTACTCACCTCATCTCGAGTACTCTGTGTACATAATATTCCATTCAGTGAAGAATGGCTTTTTTGGCTCATAGGCACAGGGTGTGAAAGCATCATCCCTAATTACAGATGTGTAAGGGAGAGTAAGTCGGGCACTGTATTCATAGGAACATCACTGGCAGTCTCTGAAAATGTTGGGACACTACTTGAACTTTACAAATTTCCACAGGTAAGGAAGACTGGTGTGAGAGAACATGAAGGTCCCTTTGGTGACATTTCGGGAAGCTGCAAAGGCAAAGGAGGGAAGTTTGAATTACTCATCCCCCGAAGGCAAAGTACACAGACATTCTATGACATCAACATTTTTAAACTTATTATAGAATGGGAGGAGTGGACCAGACACAGAAACTTTTATTGTTGAAACACTGAACTTTGTCAGTAAATTTCTGGAAATCCTTCAGCATTAAGGTATGACTTACAAGCCAGATGAATAGATCTTAGTCCCAATGGCATCTAGGTGCTTTAGGACTGAAATTGCATCTTGTGACAAGGCTCTTCCCTTTGTTTCTGGTCATATTTTCTTCAGGTTATTTTGGACCATGTGATATTATATACAGTTTTCTTCTCTGTACCAGGTGGCCCCAAAGACAGATCTTTGTCACTTATAATTGCCTGTTATATGTTTTATTTTCACTTGATGTGGGTAGGGCTGCTCATGAAAGATGCCCACAAGAGTACTTAGATTCTAACACACTAGTGGTGTGGGCGGTCCCTTTGTCTATGTGTTGCTTTTATTGGTTAATGAATAAAGAAACTGGCTTGGCCTGATAGGGTAGAAGCTGGGCTGAATGCTGGGTAATAGTAATAAATTTGAAAACACTCAGCTCATTATTTGAATTACAAAAACATAGGATAATTTAACTAGACTCCACCAAAGGCAATCATTTGGATGTAAATACAAAACAGTTTTGACTGCTATGGTCAGAAAACCACTGAATTTATCATATTTAAATAGCTGCCTGCCCCAAATTACCTGTATATTGGCTGTTCTGATTGATAGACATTTGTTTTTAAGTTAATAAAAATAAATCCTCTTATAGTGGATATTAGCTATAAAGTAAAGGATAACAATGCTACATTCCACAGACCTGGAGAGGCTAGGTAACAAAGAGTGGATGCATGGATCTCCCTGGGAAAGGGAAATAGAAGAGATCTTGTGGGGGAACTTGAGGGTGGGTGGAGACTGACACATGAGGGATCATGTTGGAGGATGGGTAGAGGGGGAGAGTACTGAAAGAGATGACTGGAATGGAGGGCATCACTTCAGGGTCAGTTAGAAACTTGGTGCAAGGAAAACTCCCAGGAATCTACAAGGATGTCCCCAGCTAAGACTCCTAACAATAGTGGATATGTAGCTTTAACTGGCCATCTCCTGTGACCAGGTAAACTTCCAGTGGAGGTGTTCAGACACCAACCCAACCACACAAACTTTAACCTGTCCTGCCTATGGCATGTGCTGGAGTAAGGGGGACACAGAGATTATGGGAGTGGCCAACCAATGTCTGGTCCACCCTGAGACCCATGCCATGAGAGTACCACTCATGACGTGCCTAGAGTGCCAGGACCCAGAGGTTGGATGGCCCAGCGATCTAGGGTAAAACCAAACACAATGGGAGAAAAAAATATCAACATAATGATGCTTAAAAATGTTCTGCTATATTCATAAATTGGTGACTTCCCCAATTGTCACCAAAGAGGCTTCATCCAGAAACTAATGGAATCAGATACCGAGAGCCACGGCCAAACATTAGGCCAAGTTCAGGGTATCATGCTGAAGAAAGGAGGAAGGATTATATGAGCCAGAGGGTTCAGGAGCATTATAAGAAAACCCATAGAAACAACTAACCTGGGTTCATAGAAGCTCACAGTCTGAACCATCAACCCAGAAAGCCCGCATGGGACTGACCTATGTATGACAGCTGTGTAGCTACCTTTGCCTGTGGACTTCTAGCAGTGGAAGCAGGAGTTGTCCCTAACGCTTTGTTTGACTTTTGGGAACCTATTCTTCACTGGGTTGCCTTGCCCAGTCTTACTACAAGGGGAGGTGCTTAATCTTACTGAAACTTGATATGTCAAGCTTTGTTGATACCCATGGGAGGCCTGCCCCTTTCTGAATAGAAACAGAGGAGGAGTGGATGTGTGAGATTTCTCCACTTTTTTTATGTAGGCACTTAGTGCTATGAACTTTCCTCTTAGCACTGCTTTCATAGTGTCCCAAAGTTTTGTGTATGTTGTGCCTTCATTTTCATTGAATTCTAGGAGACTTTAATTTCTTTATTTCTTCCTTGACCCAGGAGTGATTCAATTGATATTTTTAGATTGGTAATGCAAGGTATGATAGAAAGTGGCTTAGGTATAAAACTTGGGATTCATCAAGATAGGATAGATAATAGAATATTTTCTCTAAATATGTAAAATACAAATGGATTGGACATTGTGAATGTAATTCTTACCTGATAATTGTTCTTATTATATATAGTTTTACTATGTTAGAGTTAAACCTGTTCTTTTTTATTTAGACAAAAGGAGAAATGCTGTGGAATATTTGTTTACACTGTGTGAAGATGTGTCACTGTAACTGGTTTAATAAAGAGCTGAATGGCCAATAGCTAGGCAGGAGAGATAGGTAGAAATTCCAGGGAGAGAGGAAGATGAAGAGGAATTGAGGTGTGTAGATTATACTAGAGAGACACTATTAAGAAGTTAGACATATGGTATAGAGAAGAAGTAACTGAGCCACATTGCAGAATGTAGAAATAAGATAATTTAAGTTATAAGAGCTAGTTGAGACAAGCCTAAATTAAAGGCCAAGCTCTCATAATTAATAAGTTCCTGTGTCATTATTTGTGAGCTAGTGGCTGAAGAAAAAAACTTGCTACACTGGCTATCGACAAAAGCAGAAATGAAAGAAAGTTTACAATCTTATAGGTACCGAACAATTCACTACTGAAGAAAGAAATGACTGAAGACAGTAATTAAGAAGGAAATTAAGACAGGGGAGCAACCGCTGAGTGAGTGGGCCAGAGACAGAGACCGATGAGGGTCCGGATGTGAATCTGGGACCTTCAAGAGAGTAGACCTAAGCCAGGACCCCTGTGGTTCTGGATGTGAGTCTAGAATCTCCTAGGAACTAGGCCTGGGCCAGGACCTCTCTGAGTTTGGGCATGAATCTGGGACCTCTGAGGAAATAGGCAGGAGCCAGAGATCTCTGTAGCACCAAGCGTGAGTCTGGAACCTCAGAGGGAATAGGCCTGAGCCAGGACCTCTGTGGGTTGGAGTATTGGTCTGGGACATCAAATGGAATGGGCAGGAACCTGGAACCTCTGCTGACCGAGTGTGAGTCTGGGACTTCTGAGGGAGTAAGACTGAGCTAGATCCTCTGCAGTTCTGGGCACATCCAAGCCTGGGAACTCTGAGGCAGTAGACTGGAGCCAGAAACCTTTGCAGGACTAACTCCAAGCCAGGGACTTCTGCAGGAGGGGATCCAGACCAGGATTTACAGAAACAGGTCAAAGCAGTAACCTAGACCATGTAGGCCTGAGACAGCAAATTCCAAGGGAGCAGAGCAAAGCACAGGAACGCTGAGCTATCTCCAGGAACATGGAGTAACCAATGGGGAAACTAGAACTGTGGCACTGACTGTATCATGAGGAACAACCATCTGAGCTTTGGTTTCACTGGCATCTAGAAGATTATTTAACAGAATCTCAGACAGCCCCAACCACATCTATTAGAGGAAAAGATGAGTAGAAAATGTAAGAACACATGCAACACCACAAAGAGCAACATAACACCAATAAAACCTAAAGATCCTACAACAGCAAGACCTGAACAACCAAATATGGATGAAGCAGAAGAAAATGGCCAAAAATAACTTCAGGAGAATGTTTGAAACTCTTAAAGAGGAAATGAGAAATTCCATCAAAGAAATGGAGGAAAAGCTAAACAAAAAATTGGAATATATCAGCAAATCACTCAAAGAAAACCAAGAAAAAGAAATCAAACCTATAAAAGAAACTATCCAGGACTTGAAAACTGAAATAGAAACAATAAAGAAAACACAAGCTGCAGGAATTATAGAAACAGAAATCATGAGAAAACGATCAGGAACCACAAAGGCAAGCATGAACACCAGAATACAAGACATGGGAGAAAGAATCTCAAGCCCTGAAGATACAATAAAGGAAATAGACTCATCTAGCAAAGAAAACACTAAATCTAACAAAAGCTTAACCCAAAATATCCAGGAAATATGGACACCATGAAAAGGCCAAACCTAAGAATAAGAAGTATAGAAGAAGGAGAAGTACAATTCAAAAGCACAGAAAATATAATTAACAAAATCATAGAAGAGAACTTCCCCAATCTAAAGAAAGATATGCCTATAAAGATACAAGAAGCTTACAGAACACCACATAGACTGAATAAAAAAAATCCCCTCATCACATAATAACCAAAACACTAAACATACAGAGTAAAGAAAGAATATTAAGAGCTGCAAAGGAAAAAGGCCAAGTAACATATGAAGGCAGACCTATCAGAATTACATCTGAATTCTCATTGGAGACAATGAAAGCCAGAAGGTCGTGGTCAAGCATTATGCAGACATTAAGAGACCACAGATACCAGCCCAGACTACTATACTCAGCAAAACTTTCAATCACCATAGAAGGACAAAACAAGATATTCCATGAGAAAACCAGATTTCACCAATACCTAGCCACAAACTCAGCCCTACACAAAATACTAGAAGGAAAACGCCAACCCAAGGAAGTTGGCTACATCAACAAAGACACAGACAACTGATGGTCTCACAGCAGCAAATTCCAAAGAAGGGGAAAAATGCACAAAGTAACATCACCAACAATGAAAACTAAATTAACACGAGATAGCAATCACTGTTCATTAATATCCCTTAATATAAATGGACTCAATTCACCTATAAAAAGGCACAGGCTAACAGATTGGATACAAAAACAGAATCCATCCTTCTGCATACCTAATTTCAAAAATTTACGTCTCAGAGTAAAGGGTCGGGAAAAAATTTTCCATTCAAATGGACCTAAGAAACAATCAGCTGTATCTAGCCTAATATCTAAAAAATAGACTTCAAACTAAAATCAATCAAAAGAGACAAAGAAGGACATTTCATATTAGTCACAGGAAAAATCCATCAAGAGGAAATCTCAATACTGAACATCTATGCCCCAAATACAAGAGCACCCTCATATGTAAAAGAAACACTTCTAAAGCTTAAATCATACATTAAACTCCACACACTAATAGTGAGAGACTTCAACATTCCCCTCTCACCACTGGGCAGGTCAGTCAGACAAAAAATGAACAGAGAAATAAGGGAACTAACAGATGTTATGATTCAAATGGACCTAGCAGACATCTATAGAATACTCCATCCAAACATAAAAGAATATACCTGTTTCTCAGCACCTTATGGAACCTTTTCAAAAATTGACCACATACTCGGTAACAAAATAAACCTCAACAAATACAAAAAAATTGGAATAACCCCATGTATCTTATCACATCATCATGGCTTAAAACTAGAAGTCAACAGTAATATTAATTCCAGAAAACTCACAAACACATTGAAATTAAACAATGCTCACCTGAATCATCAATAGGTCAAGGAAGAAAAAAAGGGAGAAATTAAAGACTTCCTAAAATTCAATGAAAATGACCACACGACATACCCAAATTTATGGGATACAATGAAAGCAGTGTTAAGAGGAAAGTTCATAGCACTAAATGCCAATATAAAGAAGCTGGAAAAATTCCACACTAGTGAATTAATAGAACATTTGAAAACTTTAGAACAAAAAGAAGCAAACTCACCCAAGAGAACTAGAGGGCAGGAAATAATCAAATTGAGAGCTGAAATCAATAAAATAGAAACAAAGAAAACAATTCAAAGAATCAATGAGACAAAGAGTTGGTTCTTCAAGAAAATCAACAAAATAGACAAACCTAACAAAAGGCAGAGAGAGAATATCCAAATTAACAATATCAGAAATGAAAAGGGGGATATAACAACAGACACGGAGTAAATACAGAGAATCATGTACTCCACACAATTGGAAAACTTAAAAGAAATGGACAACTTTCTGGATAAATATCACTTACCAAAATTAAATCAGGACCAGATAAGCAAATTAAACAGACCTATAACTGCTGAAGAAATAGAAACAGTCATCAAAAGTCTCCCAACCAAAAAAGGTTTCAGCAGAGAATTCTACAAGATTTTCAAAGAAGTAATACCACTACTCCTCTAGTTATGCCACACAATAGAAACAGAAGGAACATTGCCAAACTCCTTCTATGTTGCTACAATTACCCTGATACCCAAACCACGTAAAGACATTACATAAAGAGAATTACAGACCAATCTCACTCATGAACATTGATGCAAAAATACTCAATAAAATACTGGCAAATCAAATACAAGAACACATCAGAACCATCATCCACTATGATCAAGTCGGTTTCATCCCAGAGATGCAGTGATGGTTCAACATATGAAAATCTGTCAATGTAATCCACCATATAAAAAAACTGAAAAATAAAACCCACATGATCATCTCATTAGATGCTGAAAAAGCTTTCGATATAATACAACATCCCTTCATGATAAAGGTCTTGAAGAGAGCAGGGATACAAGGAACATACCTAAACATAATAAAGGCAATATACAGCAAGCCAACAGCCAACATAAAACTAAATGGAGAGAAATTCCCAGCGATCCCACTGAAATCAGGAACAAGACAAGATTGTCCACTCTCTTCATATCTATTCAATATAGTTCTTGAGGTCTTAGCTAGAGTAATAAGACAACAAAAGGAGATCAAGGGGATACAAATTGGAAGAGAAGAAGTCAAACTCTCACTATTTGCTGATGATATGATAGTTTGAATAAGCAACCCCAAAAATTCCACAAAGGAATTTCTACAACTCATAAACACTTTCAGTAATGTAGTAATGTAATACAAGATTAACTAAAAAAAATCAGTAGCCTTCCTTTACACAGATGATAAATGGACTAAGAAAGAAATCAGAGAAACATCACCCTTCACAATAGCCACAAATAGCATAAAATATCTTGGAGTACCTCTAACCAAACAGGTGGAAGACTTGTATGACAAGAACTTTAAATCTTTGAAGAAAGAAAGAAATTGAAGAAGACACCAGAAAATGGAAAGATCCCCCATGCTCTTGGGTAGATAGAATTAACATAGTAAAAATGGCAATCTTACAAAAAGTAATCTACAGATTACTTAAGGAAATGTTCAGCATCCCTAGTTATCAGAGAAATTCAAATCAAAACAACTCTGAGATTCCATCTTACACCTGTAAGAATGGCCAAGATCAAAAACACTGATGACAACTTATGCTGGAGAGATTGTGGGATAAAGGGAACACTCTGTATTGCTGGTGGGACTGCAAGCTGGTACAGTACCTTTGGATGTCAGTGTGGTGATTTCTCAGAAAAGTAGGAAACAACCTTCCTCAAGACCCAGTAATACCACTTTTGGGTATGTATCCAAAGGATGCTCAATAGTGCCACAAGGACATGTGCTCAACTATGTTCAAAGTAGCATTATTTGTCATAGCCAGAACCTGGAAAAAACTTAAATGCCCCTCGACCAAAGAATGGATAAGGAAAATGTGGTACATTTACACAATGGAGTACTACACAGAAGAAAAAAATAATGACATCTTGAATTTTGCAGGCAAATGGATGGAGCTAGAAAACATCATATTGAGTGAGGTAACCCAGACCCAGAAAGACAATTATCACATGGACTCACTCATAAGTGGTTTTTAAACATAAAGCAAAGAAATCCAGCCCAAAAATCACAATCCCAGAGAACTTAGACAACAATGAAGACCCTAAGAGAGACATACATAGATCTAATCTACATGGGAAGTAGAAAAAGACAAGATCTCCTGAGTAAATTGGGAGCAT
Organism: Ondatra zibethicus; assembly: GCA_004026605.1. Lineage (NCBI taxonomy): Eukaryota > Metazoa > Chordata > Mammalia > Rodentia > Cricetidae > Ondatra > Ondatra zibethicus. Next base: position 25,319 of record PVIU01023471.1, read on the forward strand.
GGGGACCTTGGGGGAGAATTGAAGCAGAGGGAAGAGGGAGGAAAGGGAGCAGAGAAAACATAGAGCTCAATAAAAATTATAATAAAAAGAAGGAAATTAAAAATACTGTAGAACTGAATGTAGATGGAGGCCTGCTTGCTCCGGCTGACCACACCCAAAATAATCACACAGAAACTATATTAATTAAAACACTGTTTGGCCAACCACTTAGGCATAATGCTAGCTAGCTTTTATATCTTAAATTAATCCATTTCTAGTATTTTATATTTTACTATGAGGCTTGTGGTTTACTGGTAAAGTTCCAGGGCCTCTGTCTCCTTTAGTAGCTACATGGTGTCTCCCTGACTCTGCCTTCTTTTCTCCTTTATCTGCTTGGAATCCTTGCCTTACTCTATTCTGCCCTACCATAAGCCAAATCAGCTTTATTCATTAACCAATAAATGCAACACATATACAGAAGGACTTCCCACACCACAAATGAAAACACAATCTACCCAAACCAATGAAACACAAAGAAGGCAGGTCTAAGCTACTTCAAAGCACTAAGTGTCTACATGAAAAAAAAATGGAGAGATCTCACATTAGAAACATAGTGGCACAATTTCAAATATAGAATAAGAAACAACATGCAAAAGAATTAGATGGCAAGAAATAATTAAATGCTATCCTAAAATCAATAAAATATAGACAGACATACATACACATAATACAAAGAATTAATGAAACAAAGAATTGGTTCTTTGAGAAACTCATTAAACAAATTAACTAATGACAGAGAAAAAGAACCAAATGAATAAAATTAAAAACAAAAAGGGAAAATCACAACAGATACCAAGGAAATCCAGAAACTTTTAAGGACATCCTTTAAAAATCTCCATTTCACCAAACTGAAAAATCTAAAAGAAATGGATAAATTTCTTGAAAAATATGAGCTACCAAGGTTTAATCAAAATCAAGTAAGCAATTTAAACAGATTCCCATCTCATCAAGTGAAATGGAAGCAGTAATTTAAAAATTTCCTAAACAAAGAACAACAAAACTACCAAAAATGCAGATTCATATGTATTCAGTACAGAATTATGCCATACCTTCAAAGAATAATTAATACTAATACTCTTCAAACTATTCTGCAAAATAGGAAGAAAAGGAACACTTCCTACTTCTTTATACAAGACCACAATAACACTGGTACCTAATCTACATAAAAAGTTAACAAAGAAAAGTATAGAACAATTTCCCCTATGAACATAGATGCAATGATTCTGAGTAAAATGCTTGCCAACTGAATCCAATAGCACATCAAAAAGATTATCAACCAGGAACGGTTGATAATCTTTTTTAATAACGGTTCTTCCCAGAGTGGTAGAGATTGTTCAAAATACAAAAATTAATAAATGAAATTCACCACATAAACAGGCTGAAAGATAAAAACCTCATGATCATCTCATTAGATGCAGAAATGGTCTTTGAAAATAAATCCAACATCCCATTTTGATAAAAGTCCTCAGGAGACTAGTGAAAAAGGCGAATACCTCATCATAATGAAGGTAATTTACAGTAAACCCAAAGCCATTATCCATGTGGAGAGAAACTCAAAGAATTTCCACTAAAATCAGGAACAAGACAAAGATGCCCTCTTTCTCCATATCTATTAAATATGAAACTTAAAGTCTTTGCTAGAGCAATATGGCACTTGAAGGAGATCAAGATACAAATAAGGAAAAAGTTCAAAATATATTTATTTGCAGATGATATGATTTTATAGATGAATGATCCTAAGAATTCCACTAGGAAACTTTTAGAGCAGATAAATACATTCAGCAAAGTAGCAGAGCACAAAATTAACACAAAAAAACAGTACTGCTCCTATATACAAATCAAGCAAGTGAAAGACTGGTTTAATAAAAACTTTAAGGCACTGAAGAAATTGAAGAAGATGTAAGAAAATGGAAAAAATCTTTGCTCATGGATTGGTAGAATTAATATACTAAACAGGGTCACCCTACGTGTTCTAGTTAGAGTTACTATTGCTATGAAGAAAAGCCATG
>PVIU01023472.1:0-27365 GCA_004026605.1 Ondatra zibethicus
TTAAACTTCTGTTACCAGACATGGCTTTCAGTTGTGGGACTGGGACAATAGCCCATCCATAAATTGTTCTGCCCTCAAAATGGACTAGGGAAAAGGTGGCACAAAACTTTTAAGGATGACCAAGCTATGTCTGGTCTAACCAGTGGCCCACACCGTTAAGGGAGTCAATTCCTGACACTGTCTAGATGGCCATGAACCTGAGACTGGAAAGCCCAGAGACATAAGACTGGCAAAAAAGTCAATGAAATAATCCATAATGATATTCTCCTATTCTCATATCAATGTCTAGATCAATCGCCATCAGAGAGCCCTCAGCCAGTAACTGATAGAAACAGATGCAGAGATCGGCTGCCCAACATTAGACTAGCATCTGGTAATCTCATGGAAGAGGAGAAGGAAGAACTGTAGCTGTCAGTTGTTTTTTTAATTAAATATTTTCTTTGTCAATTTGATACCTGTACATAATACATTTTTTATTAATTTCACATCTAGACTCTCTATCTCTCTTTCTTTTTTATTTTATTTGTGACTTTTAAAATTTTAATTGAAACAAAAAATTACATATTAAGATGAGTTTAGGTAATATTACATATGTATATATATATATGACATGTATTTTGGTAATAATTCCTTTTATTTATACTCTACCAACTCCAATTTGTGCTGCTTATCTGATACTTCTCCATTAAGTTGTTCCTACTAGATATTTAATCACAGGAACAGAAAGTAAACAGAAAATTAGTACCACAACATGAGTTATTGCTGTGACAAATCTGATCATGTGATTGATTGGGGGCTTTTAGAATTTGGAAGAGTTGGGAGGTGTGCTCTAGAGAGGGCCTAGAATGCTGGGCCAATGTTCAATGATAGTTTTATGGAAAAGCAGGCAACCAGAATGCAACTGGAAATGTGAACAGCAAAAATTGTTGTGTTCAGAAAACCATAGGTTGAAACAAGGACTCCATCAGAAATCTGACTAGAGAGCATCCCTGTGACATTCTATCAAAGAATGCATTTATATTCTGCCTATGCCTTGAAATTTTGAAGGGAGATGAACTCAAAGATGACAATTTAATTTATTTGGCAGAGGAAATTTCAAGAGATCTTCCATGGAGTTTTATAAATATTACTGGTTACTTTTATCCAGATTTATGGTAAAAATAATAACCAAGGTAAAGCTTTCAAAAATGAAAAATATGCTATGTGGCTAAAACAAGAGTTAAAGATGGAGAAGAATCAAGCGACCTTGAACTCATGATCATGATGCCTCCACCTCCTTCAACAAATCCTACCTGTGTATGTCACCACAACCAACTCTTTTTCTCTTTCAATCCTCTTATTCCTCTGCTCCATGAAAAATCCCTCCAATGCTTATGGTTTTGTGATATTTGCGTTTTGTTTTGTGAGCTTTTATTTGTTTTTTTATTATTTTATAACCCACTGAACTGAATCAGGAGCATTAGTATGATCATGCATATGGAAATCTAATTTGGAGAATAGTGGGCTCACCAAAAGGTATACAACTGAAGAAAATGACTTCTTTTCCTTCAGCATCCATCAATCATCAACAATGCCCAGGTAGGGTTGGGCCAAATGATTGCTTCCTCCAACTTGGCCTAGTATTGGACACACACAGTTTTAGAAATGCTAATTGCTTATTTTCATTATTGTTACATTATTGTTAAATATCTAGATAGATAATGACAAACTTTCAGGTTACAAGGGATGGGGCTTCCTGCAAAATCTACAGATTATAAAAACAAGAACTGACAATCTAAGTTTTATTATTAGCCAAAACCATAGAAATTTATTTATATCTCTGGACTTACACATAATATTCTGAACTGATAGGAAGTACATTCATTAGCTTTCTAAATTATATAAGAGTAGAGTTTGGTTAAAACTTCTGATATAAATAGGGTCATAGAACTGCTGCTTTTAGAATGCATCAACCCTAATGGGACAAGTAAGCACTTAGGGATGAAACTATTCCTCAATGAAAACTGCATGAACTAGAAGCTTTAAAAATAACACACATTAAAACAATGGTTCCCTCGATCATTGTCCATCTACTGCCGGCTCTTGAGAGTGGGTTCTAATTAAATCTGCAATAAACACATCTATCTTCTCTGGAATTTTCTGTGTGTCTCATCTGAATTTTGTTTGTGGTGAATATAGGATAGGGGAATCCAAAGGAGCTCAGGAAAAGAATCCAGTGACACTTTCTTAAATATTTTATAATTAGCACAGTTCTTCATTCAGTTGGGAGAAAGTGTTGAAAGAGGAGCCACTTGTTGGTTACCAGCTGCTCACACCTGAAATAATCACACAGAAACTATATTATTTAAAATACTGCTTGGCCCATTAGATCTAGCTTCTTATTGGCTAGCTCTTACATATTAATTTAATTCATTTCTGTTAATCTGTGTATTGCCACGTGGCTGTGGCTTTCCTGCTAAAGTGCCCACGTCTGTCTCTGGCAGGGCTACATGGCTTCTCTCTGACTCTGCCTCCTTTTTCCCAGCATTCCATTTAGTTTTCCCTGCCTACCTAAGTTCTGCCCTATCAACAGGCCAAGGCTGTTTCTTTATTCACCAATGGTATTCACAGAATACAGAGGGGAATGCCACATCAAGAAAGAAATGCTCTAGATATTTCAACAACTTTCAACAATTAAATGGATTTAATATGGGAAATTAGTAACTTTTTCAATTGTCAAGTGGGCTGGAGGAGCTCTGTTTGAGAAAATCCAACAGTAGAAATGTGGAAAATAGTCAAAGGTGGTTGAGGGTCAGGAGGTAACTGCCTCCCCTGTAAGAGAAAATTGCACAGTAGGCTAATAGGAAAGAAAGTTCTTATTGAAAACTTGTATAAGTAGAGAGACAGTTAACTCACTATTTCCTAATGGAAGCCGAGGAGGCATTTATATACAGAAAAAAACCCTTTTCTCAATTCTAGAAAAGAGTTGATCAGTAAGACCAGGTCATAATTGCTTTAATGTATTAGTAATTATCAGTCATTTTTCTGCATTGATGTTTTCTTCTTCTTGTATTCTTTTGGTTACATTACAAGTATTCCAACTATTTTTGATAGTTATATTATCTATTTCAATTTTCTTAAAGCTATTACTATAATTACAGAAAGTATATTTAACTAAACAGTGTAAGTTAATATCCTTCACCAGAATGAAGAATAACAACTTCAAGATTTGTAATTTTTGGATATTTTACTATTCACTTAAATTTAATGTGAATTTTAAATTATTAAATAAATTTATTCTCATTAGCTTTATTCATACATTTATCATTATCTATATTTTTCACCTTTTTTAAATTTTATTTTTAAAATGAAGACCTAACCCAGGACCTTATGCTTGCTACACAAGCACTCTACCACTGAAATAAATCCTCAAATCACTGTATTTCCTTCTGCATATCTATTTATTGGTGTATATGTGTGTGTATGGGTCTATATGTGTGCTATAGGGTCATGTGGAAAGTCAGAGACTAAATTAACAAAGTTGAATTTGCTTTACCAACCTGGCGGGCAATTCATAACATCAGGCTTGGAAACATGTACCTTTATTCATTCAGTGATCTCATTGGCCCTGTCTAGTTTTCTTTCTCCCTTATGCATATATCTTTTTTTTCTTGAGATAACTTTTCTCTTTATAAGTAAAATTAGCTAGATTTTCTTTCATAAAAATTTAGACTCATTTTTGGTGTCTCAAATATACATGTTATTAAATATCATTGAGGAACTATCACTTTCCTGATTATAAAATTATTATACTAACTTTCTTTTTATATTTATCATCCTTGGTAATAACTAAAGCATATCTAGGCTTTTGTTATCAGATGTTGAAATAAACTTCAGTCCTACTATTGAAGTATTATTTCTGATCTACTTATTTTGTAGCATAATTAATAAAAACCCAGAGACTGATATTGGAGTTCAACCTGAAGGTCAGAAAAGCAAAACAGCCAGTCACTGGCTTTTACATCTACTGCAGTCTGAAAAAGCAATCCTGCCTCCAGGAATCCTCAAAATGAGACTGTCTCTGAGAGCCATCTCCTACCACATTATAATCCTCTCTAGGGCTGGGATAAAAGTTGTTCATGTAACTTGAGCTAGATTGGGTGATAAAATGAAAAATTTCCCCACAAAAATTTATGTATTACTTTAATATCCATATGAGTTTCGTATTGTAACTAGCATTGCTATGCATAAATGTTTCACAAGTATTTTATAGTTTTCCCTTAATGATTATACATAGACTTTCATTAGTATTGATCTCCCTGAATACTTGAATATCATTCTTTCTGAAGTAATCTGGTACCTTACTATTTGCTCAAAAGTAAACCCGTCATGAGAAACCATTAAGAAATAAAATTATCTTATATAATCAGAGATTGTCCACATATTATCTTTCAAAATGGTAAATCAATTCATTTCTCATTTTTTAATTTATAGAAGTTTTCACCATTGCAGTTTTCTGTACTGGTGAAACGTTTCTTCATTCCTAATGCCTGTTCTTCATGAGAATAGCACAGCTTTACTTTCTATAAGAGCACAGCTGTATTTTTCAAACATGCCTTATCTTTTATCGCTTTTAAACACTTTTTATTTCTTATGTAGAAGTGTTTATACTTGTAAAGTATTGCTTTTCTGTTTCGCATTGTACATTTCTTCAAATTTGCAATGAGTGCTTAATATGTATCCATGTTTCAATCTGAAAATTTGAGTTTACTCATAAAGATGAGCAAAGACACACTATGAAGAAAGTCAGGAAAATGATGCATTCAGATTGTAAAATTAGGACAATTTTTTTTTGCTAAATTCGAACCCATCTGTCTGTTTAATGCATCTTCTGCATTTTCTTTTATTTATTTATTTTTTATTGTTTTTTTTATTGAGCTCTACATTATTCTCTGCTCCCCTCCCTGCCTCTCTCCTCTCCCCTTCAACCCTCCCCCAAGGTCCCCATGCTCCCAATTCACCCAGGAGATCTTGTCTTTTTCTACTTCCCATGTAGATTACATCTATGTAAGTCTCTCTTAGTGTCCTCATTGTTGTCTAAATTCTCTGGGATTGTGGTTTGTAGGCTTCTTTTCTTTGTTTTATGTTTCAAAACCATCTATGAGTGAGTGCATGTGATAATTGTCTTTCTGTGTCTGGGTTCTCTCACTCAAAATAATGGTTTCTAGTTCCATCCATTTTCCTGCAAAATTCAAGATGTTGTTATTTTTTTCTGCTCTGTAGTACTCCAACAGCTATCCTTCATTGTTTTCCTGCCTGCTCTTAGTCCTAACACCTAAATATTATTCTAACTTAAATGGTTGAGCATAGCATTTCACACATATTAAACAAATGTGCTATGATTAAGCTGTAACAGCCTTCTTTTCTTCCAATTTAACTACCTGTTGATTCTTTGTGGATTTCACATTATGCATTTTGATTTCACTCATCTCTGAATTCCTTACCATCTTGCCTCTATTCTTTCAACCTCCCAGGTCCTAGGATAAAACATAAAACTTAAAAGAAAAGAGGCAAAAATAAAGGAAAAGAAAAATCACATTGAGGAAGCTGCAGTGTGACACAGTAACTCACACTGTATATAAACCCTTTACTCTACACATCTTTACTAGCAAGTATTCATTACAATAAATCATTGGTCTGGTTTGAGGCCTGTGGCTTCTGCTACATCATCAATAGTGGTCCCTCCCTCTGACTCCTCCTGGATATCATTTGTTGTCCTCTATTATGGAGATCCTGCAACTTTGGGTCTGCAGGACTGGAATGACCCCTTCTTCGGCTCTTACAGATAATAGAGAGGGTGGACAGTGGGATGGGCCAGATCAACAGCCACCCTCCTAGGTATGAGTGGTTGCTGGGTTGATCAGCCTCTTCTTCCCACAGCTCTCCCACATTCTCAACACCAACGTGAGCTCTACACAGCACTCTGGTTAAGACTATGATGTGCAGGTGAGAAGGTGTCCTTCTGCCTGCTGCAGGCAGTGAGGGTTGAGAGAAAGACAGTGCATCTCTCTCCTGCCCACATTGCCACATGAAAAATGAAGAGGGCTTAGCTCTCCCACACTCACAGTCTCAGGGTTGGATCACAGTGCCATTGCCAGCAGGGTTCAGCTCTTTTGTGTTGACCTGGTTAACCTGGTCCTGCTCTCCCTATTGCCTGAAAGATGTTGGACCAGTTCACCAGTTGTCATAATGTTAGGACCAGCTCTACTACCTGCCACAGATGGCGAGGGATGGGGCATATCTCCATCTAAAACACATGACTTTATAGCAGAAGAGTGCCTGAGCCAGATCTCCTAGTTCATATTCTCAGACCTGTTTCCCAATAACCACGTAAACAGAGTCAGCTCACTGTGCTGCCTAAGTGTCCTACAGGGCCTGCGGCTCTCCTTAGTGCTCCAGCTGGAAAGGGGCTGAGTCAGCTTTCTTCTCTGCCAAAGGGAGAGGCAAAGGGTGGGAGGACATCATTCCTTAGCCTACACCTCCACATGGCAGATGGAAGGGGTGGTAGCAACCCACCCACTCTCATGCCTTCAGAGCCAACTGGGCAGAACCTCACCATCGCCCAACTGAGTGAGTTCTGTCAGGCTGCACAGGCTGCAGGACTCAAGTCTCTCCAGCGCTCCAGTCAGTGAGGACTAGGAACAGTTCTTCCCATTGATGCAGCCTGTGAGATGTGGGGCTAACTCTGCGCAGACCTATCCTCTCAACCTTCGAAAGCAACAAGAGCTACATACGGCAACACAGACCAAGGCTGAGGCATGGTCATGGGCACAGAAATGGCAGTAAAAACATCCTCCTTTATAAACCATTTCTTTGTTTTAATCAGACTGTTTTACTGTTGACCATAGGCCTCAGGCATAGCCAGGGTTGTAGGACTATGGCACAGAAATAACTTTCTAGTCTGCTTAATTGCTAAGTTGAAGGTATTTGGGTCCAAATTAATTAACGCCTTTACATTAATCATTCTTTTCTGCACCAAGAATTTAAATGGCTGCTAGATGCTACACTATGCCTCTACAAATATTTAGCTACTCATCCATTTTTTTAAAAAGTATTGTTAAAAAAATGGGGTAAGGATCTGAACAGAGAATTCTCAACAGAAGAAGTTCGAATGGCCAAAAGATACTTAAGGTCATGTTCAACTTCCTTAGCCATCAGGGAAATGCAAATCAAAACAACTTTAAGATACCATCTTACACCTGTCAAAATGGCTAAAATCAAAAAAACCAATGTTAGCCTATGCTGGAGAGGATGTGGAGTAAGGGGAACTCTCATCCATTGCTGGTGGGAATGCAAACTTGTGCAACCTCTTTGGAAATCAATGTGGCAGTTTCTCAGGAAATTGGGAATCAACCTACCTCAGGATCCAGCAACACCACTCTTGGGAATATACCCAAGAGAAGCACAATCATACTACAAAAGTATTTGTGTAACTATGTTCATAGCAGCATTATTTGTAATAGCCAGAAACTGGAAACAACCTAAGTGCCCCTCAATGGAAGAATGGGTCAAGAAATTGTGGAATATATACACATTAGACTACTACTCAGTGGTAAAAATCAAAGACATCTTGAATTTTGCATGCAAATGGATGGAAATAGAAAACACTATCCTGAGTGAGGTAACCCAAACCCAAAGGGAAGATTGTGGTATGTATTTACTCATTAGTGGACTCTAGCCATAAACAAAAGACATTAAGCTTATAGCTCACAAGCCTAGAGAAGCCAAAGAGCAAGGTGAACCAAAAGAAAAACACACATAGATCCTCCTGAAAATTGGAAGCAAACAAGATCACCGCTAAGCATGGGGGCAGGGATAGGGATGGGATTAGGGGTGAGGGGAGGTGGGGGAAGGGGAGAGAGGAAAGGAGAAGGGAGAAGGGAAGGACTGGGGAGAGCTTGGGGGAGTGGGAAGGTGGAGATGGAGGAAAGGTGGATATTGGAGAAGCGAATATGATATCTACATTAAGGGAGTCATTTAAGGCTTGGCAACAGACTTGGCTCTAGAGGGGATCCCAGGTGTCCACAGGCATGTCCCCAGCTAGGTCCTTGGGCAGCAGAGGAGAAGGTGCCTGATCTAGCCTTGTCCCATATTCACATGATGAATATCTTGATCATCACCATAGAAATTTAGTCTGATGGATGGAAATAGAGACAGAGACCCACATTCACATCAGAGCAATTCACTGAGGTCCCAAGGTCCAGTCAAAGAGCAGAAAGTGGGAGAAGATGAGCAAGGAAGTTAGGACAGTGAGGGGCTGGTCCACCCACTGATACAGTGTGCCTGATCTAATGGGAGCTCACCAAATCCAGCTGGAAGGGGACTGAAGGAGCATGTGATCAAACCGGACTCTCTGAATGTGGCTGCCAATGGGAGCAGACTGAGAAGCCATCAATAATGGCACTGGGACCTATCTTTTCTGCATGTATTATCTTTTTGGGAACCTAGTCTATTTGGATGCACATCTTCCTAAGCCGGGATGGAGCGGGGAGGGCCTTGGACTTCCCACAGGGTAGGGTACCATGCCCTCTTTTAAGGAGGCAGGGGGAGGGAGGAGGGGTAGTGGGGGAGTGGGAGGGGACTGGGAGAAGAGGAGGGAGTGTAAATTTCTGAATGAAAAAAATAAAAAAGTATTGTTTTTTGATTGCATACAAATAATTTGGTGCCATTTTAGCACTTTCAGGCAGAATTCATTTTAGTTGTTTTTTCTCTTCTTCTTCGCCACTCTCTTTTCTCTTATCATGTTATGTGTCCTTTTCCCTTTTCTTGACTCTCCTTTTTTATCCCTTTACCTTTTACCATGCTCTCTTTACATTTTTGGTCTTTACCTACTCTACTCCAATTTCTATACATACATGCATATATACATTACAAGCTAGGATTGCATATGAGGACAAACTTGCAGTTTATACCATTCTGAGTTTAGTTAAACTTACTTAGATAATATTCACAAAAAATATTCCAGATTATCCATCTTTTTTACAAATCTTGCAATTGTTTATTACTTGGCAGATGAATTTAATTCATTTGTACATATTTATGACAATTCTGATCCATTTGTCTGTTGATGCATAACTAGACCGGTTCCATTTTTTGTTATTGTGAGTAAAGCTACAATAAACTTGGATGTGTGAATCTATGGTGATGAAGTAAGATTAATGAAAACCCAGAGACAGAAACTGTAGTTCAACCTGAATGTCAGAAATGCAAAGTAGCCAGCGACTGGCTCTTACCTCCACCTCATTCCAAAATGACAGTTCTGTTTCCAGGAATCTAGAATGAGACTGTGTCTGAGAGCTGTCTCCTCTCCTCTTATATTTCTCTCTAGGGCTGCAATTAAAAACATGCACCACTGCCGCCTAGTTTCTATATCAAACAAGTGTGGCTACTGGGATTAAAGGTGTGTGTCACCACTGCTTGGTCTGTAAGGCTGATCATTGTGGCTGTTTAACTCTCTGAACTACAGTCAAGATTTATTTACTAAAATACAAATGAAATATCAATACAGTGGTGAGATAGTGGATCTTTTGTGTATATGCTAATGAGTAGCATGCTGGGTCATAACTATTTTTAATTTTTGATATATCTTGATACTAATTTCCATAGTGTCTGTACTAGTTTACATTCCCACCAGCAGCATGTAAGAGTTACTTTTATCCTACTTAACCAGCATTTTCTCTCAATTTCCTTAGTGATACCTATTAGTCTTAAAAAATGTCAGGTACTGTGGATGAAATGTAAAATAAAAAAATCATGATTTAAATACAATTTTATCATATAAGAATTTCTAAGAACACATGACTTTCTGAGTAATGAATAAATATTATAAATATTTTAATGTTTTACACTGAGTTATAGATGCCAGAATTTGTGAGTAAATCAATGACCATTATATTCAATCTTATTTTCAAAATAATATGTGAGAGAAAGGGTACTAAAGTAAATACTTTATTATTATTTTTTGTTGAAAAATATGATTAATAATACAATAAGTTTAATGATTATAATTGAGTATAACAAACCTCACAGAAAAATATTAATTATTATTGGTTAAAACCTCTGTGGTTTGAAAGTAGTTATGACTGTATTCTAAATATTAACTGCAAGGTACTTTTATTTAATTAGATATTTTGTTTTTCTTGGACTGTGCCACATATTCTACACATAGTAACATACTAACCTTATGTAAAGTTAGCATGGACAATAAAATAACACAAAAATACTATCTATAATTTTTATATTTGAATATATTATTCTCATAATTAATTTCCTTTGTTCAATCGTTCAGTCACCTACAGCTCAAATGTTTCTCATGAAGTTTACATCTCTTAACTTTAACATCACCTTAAAAGAAGATTCAAAGTGAATAACATAGAATTGGACCACTAAGATTCAATTTAGAGATAAACAACTATTCACTCTGGATTGCAGCTGGGATTACATTTTCCATATCCTACATCTAGTTATCTCTATGTTTTCCTTCAGTCTTATAGATAAATTGAGTTATCTTAACACTGTAAATTTAATTGAGACTTCTAAATTATTTCTGTTTATTCCTTAATATTGTACAGAAATGTGTATTTTTCATCTTCATCTAAGACTTCCAATAATACTAACATCCTCATATGTGCTAATATATAAATACCTGCATCACAGAGGATAATTCTTGTGTGACAGTGAGCATGTGTTGATTGACACTCATAATATGAAGTTGTACTGTGGTAAATATACTATCAAAATATATCTCAGTTCAACTTAGGTTTTCTTTTTATCAGTAACATGGTGAATTTTCTGGCTTTTCCCATGGTCTTTCTTCATTGAATTCCTCTTCTCAGGAATTAGGGAAGCTTGTAGAAGAGGAGGCAAAAAGCAGAAAGTGGGAGATGAGCAAGGAAGTCGGGACCGGGAGAGGCTGGTCTACCTACCGAGACAGTGTGCCTGATCTAATGGCAGCTCACCAAATCCAGCTGGACTGGGACTGAATGAGCATATGACAAAACCGGAATCTCTGAATGTGGCTGTCAATGGGGGCTGACTGAGAAGCAAATGATAATGGCCCTGGGACCTATCTCTTCTGCATGTATTAGCTTTTTGGGAATCTAGTCTATATGGATGCACACCTTCCTAGGCCGGATGGAGGGGGGAGGGCCTTGGGCTTCCCACAGGGCAGGGTACCCTGCCCCCTCTTAAGGAAGCAGGGGGAGGGAGGAGGGTTAATAGGAGAGAGGGAGGGTATTGGGAGAAGGGGAGGAAGTGTAAATTTTTTTGAATGAAAAATAAAAGAATATAAAAAAGGAAGAGGAGGCAAAAAGAGTATAAGGTCCAGAGGGAATGGAAGACACCAAGGTAACAAGACCCTCTAAATCAACAGGATTGATGCACATATGAGCTCACAGAGATTGAGCCAGACAGAACACACAAGGACTTTACAGGTTAGCAAGAGATGGAGTCCTTGAGCTGAGACATGCAGTCACTGCCCCCCCGCAAGAAGCAAAAAAGCAAAAAGAAAATTAAAAAAAAATAAATTGAAGATTATAAACACCTATCCTTTTACTAATTTCTATATTTTATTGCAGAAAGTTTTTTTTTTTAATTGTAAAGAACATAGGGAAAAGTACTCAAGTTATAACAAACAAAAGCAGGAACAGGTAATAGTAGGAAATAAAGTGAAAACTTGTGAGCTATTATTCATGGATAATTTACATTGGTATAGTTTTTGTATATTGACACAAGTTCAAATTATATCTGTTACTTTTGTTTATTTGTACACCTATACGAAGTTATTTCGTCAGATTGTATATATGTATGTTATTATCTCTCTTTAGGACATTTTGTATATGGATACAACTTTTAGGATATATTTTCATATTACATTATATATTACTCCTACTTAGGTACTTATATATTGTTTATATTTTGAGGTCATTGTCCGCATTTGATGCACATTTGTTAACAGGTTATTTAATATTCTGACATGATGTTTTAGTCTTTAAGTTATACAGGTATTTATTATTATAGGTCAATAGTTGTTCATGCTTGCTGTACATACAGTTAGATCAATTAGGGTTTTAGACACATAGAGATTATATTCTGCCTAGATAGGTAATCTTCAACTACTTCAAGGTTCTGTGTAATATGGCATTTAAATAACTTAGGGTTCTGTTTACATGAGACATTACTGCTTCTGACAGCACCAATCTATTCCCGAGAGAATGTTGAGCACCAAAGATACTCCACTTGGAGCTTCTTTTCTTCTTGGCAAAACTGGCCTTTGGGCAAGGAACTGATAATACGTCAACCACTGACAAGTTACACAATATCCGGAAATGGGTAAGCAGGGCTGTCAAATCTTGCCAAGACAGGATAAGACTGTTTTGAAAAATTTCCTGCCTCTAAAAATGGTCTTTCAATTATGCTAGGTTAGAGACAAAGTTGGTTGCTTCAACGTTGCAAAATGAGACTTTGGGGGATTGTTCAGGTAGGTAATTGTCTCTGTCATATATTGCTCGCTTGGGAAGCTACTTAATTGTACTTCCTACCTGCTCAAGTAATATTATCTCCCTTCTCAGGTCTTCAATAGGGTTAAAGATTAGATAGTCATAGTCACCATCCTCTTATGATCTAAGCAAGCCATTTCCTATACAAGACTAAGACTCCATAGGATAGAATGTTTATTAAAACATTCAACATATGTTCTTTGGTAATTCCAATCTTATACTTAATATCTGTTCCTAGTGTATATTGTTTTGTATTAGGTTTAGAACACTTTACTTAAACAAAAGGGGGAGGTGCTGTGGAAGCTACTTCCACACCTTCGGCCAATAGCCTTTAAGATAGCCGCTCACTTGGGCGTGGTCTCTTTTGCTTTAAAAAGCAGAGGTAGCCATGTGCTTGCTCTCTTGCTTCAGGCTCTGCTTCTGGCTACTAGACTCCTTTTCTGGTCATACAGATGACTGTTATCTAAGAGGGTGATCTATTAGTTTTTTCCCTTTAAATTAATGATAATTCCAAACTGGTGTGGGATTGTTTTGTGACTTATGCCTTCAGGAATAGGAGCAGTAACCACCTAAAAGTATGTAATAATACTTAGACAGTACAAACATTAGAATGGCCCCATAACAGGTATGACTGACAAGTTCATGAAATGTTCTATAGCTTTGAGAGGCACATAAGACTTTTTGTCCTTGGGGTAATGGACCTCACCTTTTTCTTGCTTCTTTCCCAACCACATATTAAAACCATTTTGTTGCAAATTAAGATAAAAGGGAAAGAAGAAAAGAAAGAAAGAAAAAAGGAAGGAAGGAAACAGGGAAGGAAGAGAAGGAAGGCAAGTAAAAGAAAAAGAAAAGAGATATTTTTTCTTCTTGTATATTGTGATTATGTTTTCCCATTTTCCAAATCCTCCCCAATACTCTTCATGTCCCCTCCTAGCTCAAACCACACTCTTACTTTATATGTATCCTTTGAAAACAAACAGAAATATAAAATATTCATAAAATAAAATAATATAGAACCAGGACCTATAAATTGGAATAGGACAAAACAGACAAAGAGGAAAATAACAGACAGATAAAACACAGAGACAGATGCTTGAACACACAGAAACTTATTTTAATTATTCAATGTCACATAAAAATCAGAATAATTGTGAAAGCAGATTGAAATTTCGTAGCTGAATATTAATAGATGCGTGTCTATCATAGTCTTTTGAATGTTCCTTCAAAAATAATAGATTATAGTCAGATAAGTATGATTATGATTCTACCTTAAGATATTTCAAATTTGTAATAATAGATATTTATATATTTCAGCATAAGTATTCATATTTAAATGCTTTATAATTTAAAATGGGAGAAATTTGTGATGGATGATGTTGATTTTTGAGTCGCTGAAAATCAAATGCAATTGAAATTCATAAAGTGATAAAATAATGTAGGATATTGCAAAACAGGAGAATCAGGGTGCAATACTTGATGAAGGAAGGAAAGGGTTCTCTTGAGTTCTTGAGAAAATATGTCAGAAACTTTCCTTGAAAAACTATCTATTAATTATTCTTGGAAGTGAAAAATAAAATGTAGGGTTAAGAAAATAATGGCAAGACATTTAGTGTTTTCTTCTGAAGTTATATGATCAAAGAGTCTCTCATTTGAATTGTAAATGTTGAAATAATATTTTTAAAGTTAATATGTTAGCAGTGGCAAGATTAATATAAATAGTCCAAGTAGGATTGCTCATATAGAATGCTCATAAATAAACACTTATCTGATGAAGTCTGTGTTTAACCTTTACGGTATTTACTTTCAATAATAAACATTTTCCACTTTCAAAATCATCGCACTGAAATTCTTGTTTCAGAAAAGATAAACATTTAGCTGGGCAGTGCTATTGTATGCTTATAATCCTAGCACTTTGAAGGCAGAAGCAGGTGTATCTTAGTGAGTTCAAGGACAGCATTGTCTACAGAGTGAGTTCCATGACAGCCAGGGGTTTTACACAGAATGCTGTATCTCAGAAACAAACAAACAAAAGATATTTATTGATCTCTGTCTTATTACACCTTTACAGTGTAAGAACACTTATTAGGACAGCTATATGAGGAATTATTAAAAGTAAAAATGAGTACAATAAATAATAGAAAAAGAAAATATCATCCTTTAGCATTCAAACTACTGTGAACAAAAATCTTGAGTTTGCTAAGTTTACTCATGTGGCACTTCTCCATGTCAAATGCACTGGATTCATGAAATTCAGAAGTTATTTTAACATATTTATAAACAGCTCAAAGTGAATCCCAATACTTGTGCTCTAAACGAACTTACTACCACCACTTTATTAAATTACCATAATCCTTAAATACTTTCTAAATGTCTATCCTTGTACAAACAGATGTGGCGCATTACTTCTCCTCTGTACCATACATCTGACATCCTCCACATCTAGCTGGGGGAGAATCTATTGACTCAGATTCTTTTGCAGAGTTCCTATCTCTTTTTGGATGTCCTGCCTATCCCTTTTCCCTAGCTGTTGACTATTCGGGTTTTGTTAAATCAATCAGAAGTTTCCTTAGACAGATGAGGTAAAACAAAGACACATCTTTACACAGTGTGCAAGAATATTTTCTAAGCATCCTACAATGCTTTCTCACTAGCTTCTGTAGGTTTTCCCAAACTCCACCTAATATTTGGCTGTGGGTCTGCATCTGTTTCTGTCAACTGCTGAGTGAAGTCACTTTGGTGGCAACTGAGCTAGCACCAATCAATGAGAATAGTAGACTTTCATTAGAAATTATAACATTGACATTTTTTTTCCTCCAGTCATGTTTAGTTCTATCCTAGGTCTCTGGGTTTTCTAGCTTGTGGGTCCTTGAGATCTAAGGAATGTCATGGGTGGGCCTGCTCTCCTGGTGTGGGTTTTAGTCTGTTTAGATTGTTCATTAGTAGGTAACTCCCTCAATCTCTAGGCCACACTTAACACAGAATATCTCAGGCTGGACAGACTGTAGGCCAAAGCTTTGTGTGGCTGGATGGTTTTCCACTCCCTCTATTTGAAGTTTTGCCTAGTCACAAAAGATGGACAGTTAATGCTACGTATCCACAATTGCTAGGAGTCTTCTCTAGGGTCATCTTTCTATATTTCTGGGTAAGTCCCTAGTGCCAGGGTTTTAACTGACCCTGAAATAGCCCTCTGCTTTTCAGTTGTCTCTTTGAGTACTCTCCTTCTCCACCCCCCAACCTGATCTCTCATGCATGTTCTTATCCCCACCCACCTGCATTTCACTCATGAAATCTCTTTTATTTCTCCTACTCAGAGATTTGGGTGTTCCTCTTCTACACTCCTGATTACATAATCTCTTTGGGTCTGTGAATTGTAGTATGCTTATCCTCATGGTATGAGTGAGTACATACCATGTTTGTCTTTCTCAGTATGACTTACCTCAGTCAGGATTTTTTTTTCTACTTCCATTTATGTCCTTTCAAATTTCCTTTGTGATTGTTTTTAACAGCTGAGTAATGCACCATTTTGTAAATACAACAAAATTTCTTTATCCACTCCTTGATTTAGACACATCTCTGTTGATTTCAAGCTCGTGCTACTTGGTTGTTTTCAAGTTCTGGCTACTGCAAATAAAGCTGCTATGATCATAGGTGACTGAGTTTCTTAGTGATATGATTAGCATCCTTTGGGTACATGCCAAAGAATGGTATAGCTGAATCTGAAGCAGAACGATTTCCAGTTTTCTGAGAAACTGCCACAGTGATTTTCAAAATGACTGTACAATTTGTACTACTACCAGTAATGGAGTCATGTTCTTGTTCCACATCCTGTTCAGCATGAGTTGTCACTTGTGTTTTTGATTTTAGCAGCTCTGACAGGTATAAAGGAGAATTTGTAATGAAAAGGAAAAGAAAAATGATATAATTATATTTTGAAATAAAAAAATTAGAAAAGCATATTAAGATAGAAAGAACAAAAAAGCAAATGTCATATTGTACACACCTCTAATTGCTGTACTCAAAAGAACATGGAATGAAAATTGTTCATTCAAGGCTAATCACATCTCTACAGTGAGACACTGTCTTAAAATGAGAGTGACAGAGAGAGGGAGAGTGGGGAGAAGAGAAAGAAAGACAAAGAGACAGAGACAGAGACAGAGAGAGAATCTTCGAGAAAGAAAACATATTTCTCAAATAGTTCTTCATTTAATAAATTCATTTTTCTGGCCCTAGTTCTCAAATAGTGTTTCAGACAAAAAGTCTAAAATGTCTACAGAAGATATATTCCTTTGTTCAGACAGATAAAATATGATTTCATCACTAATCTGAGGCAAATTCCTGGTTTCTAGTGGACTAGAAGTGGGTAGGAGGCATTGGTATTGGAATTTTTCCAAAACATAAAGAACATAAAAAGTAAGGGAATCAGAAAAATTACCAGTAATTTTCAAGATGCTGCATTTTCAAGAGTTGAAATCTAAAGCACAAGTCTGAAAAGAAGCAATCTCTTTTGGCAGAGATAATTACTGAAAACCTGACCAAGAACATATTTTGGAAAATTTGCAGACTCCAGGGATGAATCTACTTCTGATATTTGGGTGAATGTATAGCACTCTAAAGCTGAGGTTGAAATATATATTTCTCTGCCTACATATCAGTACAGTTATTACCAAACACTGGAGAAGTTTTTTTGTGTAGAAAATAGTGGTTAAGGCTGAAGTCCACATCTGGTCACAGTTCAGAGAAGATAGGATGGAGGAGTAGTCAGCTATAAATGGATCACCTGTATTAAAACTCCTTTCCAAGTCTAAGGGACAACTGTGCACTGTGTAGAGATTGTAAAAACCAGATATTGGTGAATATTGAAGAAAAATTTTGTCTTCTGGAAATGACAGGACCACTATACCCATGAGAACATAGTAGCTGTGGTTGCTGGCACAAGATGAAGCTCTCAATTTTAATATGACGAGAAACTCATAGTGTTCCCACTCTTAATTGAGACATTATCGAAAGTTGATGTCCACTTCAGGAAAAAGAATTGGTTTTCTGTAAGAGTAGGATTCCTTGTAAGTAAATCACCCTTCAGTGAATAACCCAAACCTAGAGTTATGTGAATAGCACATACTGAAGTCAAATAAAAGAAAAAGAAAAAAAGAGGACACCAAAATAAGACAAATAGTAAGGTGAGTGCATATCTCGGAGGAGTTAAGGGATAGAATTTAGTTGAATATAACCAAAAAACAATGTAAAAAATTCTTAAAGAATTAATAAAATATTTGAATAATGAAACCATTTTCCTATACTATTATAAAACTGAATCTCTCCTATTCCTATATTCCATCAGTAAAAGGGTGTTAATTGAATATTTTATGTTATAAATTTTAGTAGTGACAATTTGTATTCTTCATAAGAGATGAAATGATAAATATTTTATATATCTATTTAATTTTTTAATTTAATATTTATATTTCACATTTAATTAAAAGACATAGAGAAATTAAAATATTTTTTCTTTGACTTGTTTCAGCAAATGGTGGTAAAATTATTTAAAATGAGAACAAAGTTAACATTAATATAAAGCAAGTGTTAGCCATTGTAACAATCATATGAGGTAGATAATCACAGGAAGGAGATATCACGATAATAAGAGATTATTTATTTCTTTAAAAATCTTATGATATTCAGAGTGTGTTCTATCACCAGGATACTAGGGAAATGAAAACATATACTATCATATACTTAAGTGGCTCACAGAGATTGAACCAACAACCAGGAAGCTTGCATGGGTATAAAGTAGGCTCTCTACATATATGTGATAATTGTATGTAGCTTGGTGTTCTTGTGGGACTTCAGACAGTGGGAAATAGGAATGTCTCTGACTCTTCTACTGGCTTTTACAATCCTATTCCCCATAATGGGATGCTTTGTCCAGCCTTATACAAGTGGAACTGCTTAGTCTAGTCTTATTGCAACTTGATATGCCATGTTTGATTGATATCCATGGGAGGTCTGTTCTTTTCTGAATAGAAAAAGAGGAGGAATATATTGGGGGAATGAAGGGAAGGTCGGTGGGAGGATATAGGAGGAAAGGATGGAGAAGAAAATGGTAAGTATATAAATAAGTAAATAAATTTACTTTAAAAAAAACAAAGAAAAGTAAAAGATGATGCCAATATAAAATAACACAATTTCAAGATTTTCTTTTAAATTACAACCTTCTTATTACTAAACATGAATGCTTTCATACCCAGTAAGAAATAGAAAAAGATGTTGAACATTTCTTTAAGAGCTTCTTGGGTTTTTGTGATTTCTCTATTGAGAATTCGCTGTTTAGGACTGTACTTCAGTTTTTTGTTGAATTATTTAGTTTGTTGATATCTACTTACTTGAATTCTTTATATATTTTGAAAATCAATCCTCTTTTAGATGCGGGGGTTTATGAAGATCTTTTCCCATTCTGTAAACTGCTGCTCTGTTTTTTTTTTTTTTTTTGATGGTCTCCTTCACCTTACAAAACTTTTCAGTTTCATTAGATTCCATTTATTAAATTATTATTTATAAAATTTACTAATTCTTGAGCTTAATGCCTACATGATTGCTGTTCTGTCCAGGAAGTTGTTTGCTGTGACCATGTGTTCAGGTCTATTTCCCACTTTTCTTCTGTCAGGTTCAAAATCTGGTTTTAGGTTGAGGTCTTTGATCCATTTGGATCCAGAGGAACTAAACATCACAAGAAAAACCAAGGAACATATTAACTTGGGCTATTAGGAATTTACAGAGACTAATCTGTCACCCATAAAGCTTTCATGGAACTAATATAGGCTCTCTGCACATATGTTACAGTGTGTAGCTTGATCTTCTTATGGAACACCCAACAGAGTGAGCCGGTGCTGTCTCTGACTCTGTAACCTGCTTCTGGGACACTTTTCTCCTACTGGGTTGCCTCATCCAGTCTTAATAGAAGAGGAGGTGCCTCATCTTAAAGAAACTTGAAATCCTGTGGTTGGCAGATATACATAGGAGGCTTGTCCTTTTCTGAATGTAAAGGAGGAAAAGAGGATGGGGAAGAGAAGGAAAGAGGTTGGAAGGAGAGACTGGGAGGAGAGGACAGAGGGAGTGGAATTGGTATGAGGCTGGATATAAATAAATTAATAGGTAGATTGATTGATAGATGCTAAATAAATAAATAATAAAAATAGAAAGTAAATATTAAAGGAACCTACTGGAGAGAGCTCTACAGCTAAAAGTATATATTGTTTTAAAGAGGAAATAAGTAGGTATCTCTGTAACTTCTTGCAACTTACTATAATTACAATTAATATACCACTATAGTTCTCCCAAAAAGCTAGGGAGTGGGAAATAGAAGATAGTATGGCAGAGAGATAAAAGGCAAACTAGAAGAGGATAATTTGAAGCAGAAGGTAATGAAAGGCTATTGGTTATTCTCCACAACATGATGGTAATAATGCAATGAAAACAACACTTACTTATAGAGTAAGTGAGGCTTGAGCCTAAATGGAAACTTATCCCCAACTTACAATTGTTCATAGTTTTGAAAATTATTCTGGAGGAGAAAGATAACCCTCAGCCTCAAACCATGCAATCAAAACAGTGACCTATTTAGATGATATGCTGGTGCAACATGGGCATAAATGTTATGGAAATAACCACTACATTTTTATTAAGACCCACTTCATGAGATAGAAGCCATATCTGATAATTATAAATTGTCAAGAACCAGAGAATAGATAGGTTATAGGCTTAGGGGAAAACATACTACTATTATTGGGCTAAAACCAAATAAGCCTACTATTATTATTTGGCTAAAGCCAAACATTTTACATAAGAGTAAAATGACTCCTAACGATTTACTTCTATATTCACAGATAAATACCTCACTCAAAACACGCTAGCTGAGTTTCCTCAGGTCATAGATAAGAATTAGTACAGAGATCCAAAAGTGGATGATGTATGCAAAGCAAAAGACTTAGGAACATGTAGATTTAAATGAAATGTGTCCATCAATTCCTTGCCCTCATGGATCAGGGATCCATGTGAAAATGGAGGCAGAAAGACTGAAAGACGCGGAAGTGATGGATAACTTTTAGAAACCTATCTTCAAACAATCAATAGGACTGATGTAATATAAACTCACAAAGACTTTAGCCCCATGAACAAGATCTGAGAAGGGTCAGGCCAGATGCTGTCTCAGTACTGAGATGAGAATGTAGGCACTGGATCTCACACTTCTCCAAGAAACTATCTACAAGTGATACCCATGTGCAAAGGGAAAAATGAGTTTTTTTCTAAATGAGTCTCACTGTGTATAACAACCCCATTCCAGGACAGACTGTTTCTTGGTTTGTTTTTCTGGTTTATTTCTTATTCTGTGTCTGGTTGAAAAAGAGAGAAAGAAAAGGATCATAAATTTGGTTTGATAAGTATATGGAGAGAATCTTGGAGACGCTGTAGGCAGGAAAAACACATGACAAAATTATGATGTATGAAAAAAATTGTTCAATTAAAACTAAGAATTCAAAATTTTTAGACATAATTGCACATTCCTTTGTCTCCAACTGCCAGGACACTAATGCAAGAGTCTAGAATACACTACATAGTGATAATTTACAAAAATATATAGAGTAAAAACAATGATATAATCAAAAATAATTATTGATAAAATTTGAATATCAGATGAAAGAATGAGAGAAAGATTATCTAATGTTATCAGTAGCATTCCTTTCTAATAATTGATGTCTTATGGAAAGTTTACTACTACCAGGAATAAAAAACAAAGAGGAAAGTTTACAGCTTCTCTAATCTTAAAGCTGTAACCTCAAGTTTATTTACTTGTTTGTGTATTTCTCCCAGTTACTTGGAATTCCCGCCAGTATATAATGACTTACTACATGAAATTAGCTTTGATTTGTCTTTCTTTCTTGTTCTGAGTCTGATAGAGTTTCTGTATTTTACTGTGTTAATACTGCATTGGAGAGTTGTCTGAAATGAAAGAATTTATTTCCTTTACCTGGACTACATTGTGGACACTGATATCTGTGTGATGGTTTTCTACTACTGGAAGTAGAAAAATCAAACATTGTCTGGTAAACTCTGTAATATTTTTAAGACATAATATTTATCAACTATTTGTAGCAAAACTAATTCAACTTATGAGCTTGCAATTGAACCAAATTTATTCCTAAGGAAATGGTCCAGAAGAGCGATTCTGAAAAGATTCCATTTATCTAGGCCCAAGAGAGGCTTTGAGAGTAAGATCTAGTCGAAAGGGAAATTATAGTAGACTTTAATTTCTTTGATTTCAAATTCGGATAAGAATGAACATTGATTTTGAACTCTAATGCCTTCATCTTTGGCATGGACATCTTTTTTCATTAGGAAGATCACTGAGTTACTGAATTTTAGACTCTTCAGGGAGTTTTGTATGTCTTTTACATTAAAATATAAGAATAGGTGATGATTGGCATTTCAATATTAGAATATTTTAATATTATATTTTAAATTTTGTGGATTCTTTAATAAAAATTAACAATTTTATTTGTAATATTTGGATGGAAAAAAGAAAGGTCTATATTTGACTTCAGAAATAAATTAATTGAAGTGAAGAACACAGCAGTTTTAACAATTTTAGTGTTATTTCACTAGATATAGGTAGGTTTAATAGAAAATAGAAAATAAGAGTGTAAGTATGTAGAAAACCCCAGAATGTACATAGGAATATATATATATATTCCTATGTACACCTGTCTCCTCAAGAAATGCAGCCATGCTCTTGTGACAAAATTCTGCAAACTCAAGTTTGTCTTTTCTATCACTCATTCAGCAAATTAATTATAAGAGCTTATAGATACAAGGCAGTTTAGTTGACATCATTAATAAAATTATAATCATAAAATTGCAGATAAATAAAATATAAAAATATATTTGAAGGCTATTCATGAACCATTATAAGAAAACTCAACAAAAGTATTAGCTGCATGAGGAAATGTACTGACAGTCATTTTAAAAAAATGTACTTTTAAGAGAGACCATTGTGTTGAGTAACAGATTTAACAAGAAGGGTGAACTTTCCACCACTGTAGTATAAAGATGAGATATAATAGCTTAATCATAGAGAGAACCTGGTAGGGTATAAGACAAAACAGGAATAATCAGGGAGTATTTCACAGCCATTAGAGATTTTATTATATTTTCAAAAATACAAAACTACGTCATTTATCATTAATTATCTCTAAGCTATCAGTTTTTCGGATATGTCTCAGTAACAAATCTTAGAAACTGAGTGCACAATTTTACTTCTAACCAGAAGTGATCCTATAGCTAAATAGGAACTAGTAGAAGTAAGAACAAACTTGTGTATGAAAAATAAAAACCATGTTTATAATGACATGCTTGAGTTCTGAAGGTCATTGAGTCTTCTATCACCTGTTAGAAAAGCTATTATGTGTATTTGGGGTCAATTCTGCCACTGTGCATCATGAAGTATTTTAAGGAATTCAGTCAAGCCTGAAGATGGCAGACTATTGAGAAGAAACTTTGCTCTCCAAATGCCACGTGGTTATGAAATCATATTTTATTTCCTTTCACCTCAAAATTTATTTTGTTTGGAAAAACTGTATTGCATTTCATTTTGGAAATGGAAGTTCTTTGTTCTCTGTCTATATATTCTGAAAACCAACTCTAAGAAAAAACTAACAATAAATGAGAAATTATAAAGTGAGAGCACTTAGATGAATGAATAGGAGAGCAGGTCTCACTGTCCTGGAAGAACTATGGTGGAGTGAGAATAGATATACAGGAACTGGTTACCAGGGCCCTATATTAGAATAGGTAAGAAATCAATAAAAAGTGTGTTAGAGTGGATGGAAGTCTTGTGCATGCTGCCATCACCTCTGCGAGCAAAGATGTACATCTGCCATCTTGTATCTGGAAATCTGGTCCTTACCATCTTCTTGATCCCTTTTCTTCATAAATCCCTGAGCCTTGAAGGAAGGGGTGTTATGGAGACAACTCATTTAGGCCTCAGAATTTTAAGGCCTCTTAGGTCTTTGCACATATCCAGTCGTGGGAATCTGTGTTAATTCCTGGTTACTGTAAGAAGTAATTACTTTGATCAGTACTAAGCACTGCACTAACTTGCTGATATAGCAATGTGATTAGTGGGTTTGAGGAGATTTCAGAGGAGAGGAAGAAACCAGGATATCTTAAAAGTAAGTTGAATTAATTCCCTTCTTGTCAAGGCAAGAGTCAAAGAACAGTTGAACACACTGGGAATCTGCGAAAACACATAAGAGGACAACTCTATTTCTAGGAAAAAAATTAAATAACATTGTCTACTTGATGTGAGATAAGCATTAGTATGTGAAATAAATTTTTATCCTAGTAGAATTGAGTCTATATAACATAACAATTATACAATAGCGTATATATTTATATTACACTTAATGAACTCTAAATGCCAGTTAAAATACAGTGCATAAACACAAATTATCTACGGTATAAAATATACTATTGAAAATATAATTGTATAATTCAATTTACACAAATTGCAAACAAGCAAACTAAATTAGTATTTATTGGTACGTGTTCATTTGAAAACTATTAAAAAAATGCATAATTACAATGGAAAGGGAGGAGTGGTGATGTTTTCTAGTGCCTGTAGGTCATAGAGTCTAAAAGGTGTTTTATACTTCTTTTCAAAAAAGATATTTGTGGTAGTAATCATTAGTTTGTTCAGTGACTGAAATTTCAAACTATATCATATAATTCTAAAAGAGAATAAGTATATAAAAGGCACATTTTGGTGATGTAAATATGTTTTAATTCAGAAAAAAAACCCTTTGTGTTCCAAATCACAAATGTGATTTGGAAAGAATACAATTTCTTTTTTTCTTGTAAATATATATTTTCTTGCAAAAACAGTGTACAGGAGGTGAGTGTAGTCAGTTTCAGATTCTTATTACAGCCTTTATTATCCCTCTTCCTGATGCTCAGTGCTCTTAAGGTTTTTTCCCTTACCAAGTTAATTACTTTGCCTCCAATAATCCAATGTTTTGTTTATGTAATATCTTTATTCCTGATGACTTTTTACTAATGAGAGTAATTGGACAAGTTTCCATCTTTCTAGCTCTGTATTGTATATTAGCACAGAGGCTGTTTAAAATAAGACTGAAATTCTCAGTCTATCAGTTTTTACTTTCTTCTTTATACACTGTAAGGTTTTTCCTACAGAAAAAGGTCAGTAGATGTTTTCATGGTTTTTGACAGTATTCCCATCTTTCAATTTTACAACAGAAATCACCAAAAAAGATTAATTTTACTACTTTGTTAAATATTAGATATTCTATAAGATGCTATTAACTAGTGAGGAAATATATAACATTAATGGTCATGTGTATTAATCCATTGAAATTCTGAAGCAAATATTCATTTGTTAGTTGTTCACACATTATTTTTACTTCTACATACCTGTCTTTTGCTTATGAATACCTAGTTTTGAGTGACCAAGATCAAAGCTAGGAAGCAAATTTGGATATTTCAATAGGTTCTCCTGTGCAACATTGTCTTTAGTGCAACGGATATTTTCAAGGAACATATACTGCTATAACACCTCCAGAAATTCCTAGTCTATGCTTATTAAGAGTACTGTACAAAAGGTGATTATAGGAAACAAATAAACAAACAGAGAGAAGTTTTTTTTTGGGTTGCAGCATGTTTATTAAAGATTTAGGAGATAAATATATTTCTGCAATGACAAGAAAAGCAATCATCAAAGTTATTTTCTGGCATTTAACATTTTATATACCTCTAATATTAGAGTACAATTATTAGCCTGATTTGAAGCTAATTCAGCAGAACAAAAAAGGAATAAAATAGAAATAACTTTGTTATATCATCTTCATGTTTTTCAAAAATAATATATGTAAATTTAAAAAGTAAATTTATTCTGTTCTTCTAAAAAAGTCTTATAGTTCATTGCACCAATTCTGCTTTCTTTTAGTTTTTTTCCTGTAAAATGTATTTAGAAGTAACAGAGATGTCACCATTTATTACCCTTAATTATTGATACTCTTTTAGATAGAATTTCAGAGTATTTTTTTGTAAAAAAAAATCACATGATTTTTCTTTAATTTTAGAAATATCTCTTTTGGGGGTGGTGCAGTTCAAGAAAGGGTTTCTCCGTTTAGCTTTGGAGACTGTCCTGGAACTAGCTTTTGTAGACCAGGCTGGCCTCAAAGTCAAAGAAATACACCTGCCTCTGCCTCCCAAGTGCTGGGATGAAAGATTTGCTAAACTACCATCTGGTTCAAAAATATATTTAAGATTTTATAAGGAGTAAATAAGAATAATACTAGGGCCTGGCGGTGTTAGCACATGCTCTTAATCCCAGCACTTGAGAGGGGCAGGGGGATCTCTGAGAGTTTGAAGTCAGCCCAGTCTACAATAGCTAACTAGGACATCTAGCACTGTTAAACAGAGAAACCCTGTCTCAAAAAGAAAAAAAAAAAAAAAGGAATAATACTCAATACTTATTTTGGAAAGTAAAACATATGTTTTTAATGTGTGTACTATATACAGTATTTCATAGCTCATTAGTTTGAATATTTCATCATATATTTTACATTCTTTTTAATGAATCATAATCATATATGATATTACACATATAATGATCATAAGAGTCTCTCAGAGAGCACTACTAGATATTGAGAGATAAAGGAAGTTGCAGACTTATGAGGAGGAATTGGTTAATGTAATTATGAAGTACCACAGGTCTTAAGATCTATAATCTGTAAGCTGAAGACCGGAAAGATACAGCTATGTAGTTTAGTTTGAAGGTCAGGGAAAATGGGTAGACTATGCAAAAGACACAAAGATTTTATCCTATCTTACGGAAAATTAGTTTTTCCTACCCAATTATTCACCTATTAGAGAAGACATATTTACATTAGGGAGAAAAATCAAGGAGGAAAATATAATTGATTTATTTAATGTTAGACAACACAAACATTCTTACAAATTACCCAGAATATTTGTATAGTATGTGTTATAACCATCTTAACACAAAAAATATTAAATTAATTCTGCCAAAATTATTGCATTATACTAAAATTGATAAGTATAAATAAATTAAATAAAATATAAATGTATTTATCTTTTGCCTGACAAATCTCTCTCTTTTTCTAGTCGAAAACAATTTGAGGCTTTTCTCCTGTTTTATATTTCTATTCTACTTTCCTGAAAGGAGAAATAAAAATGACTGTAATGAAATATAACTTATTTCTTTGTATATATGTATTAATGAGTGAGTATAATAACAAAAAAGCAGACACATTGTAGTGTACATTGGACTAATTTAATATGCTATGTAATTAGCCTATTTGGTTTAATACTGGTTTTATATGATTTTGTGAAAAGTAACAGATGTGATTAGCAATTGCCATCATTTAAATGGAAACCAAACATATAGAAGGTGGGTTCACATCATATAATCAATGAGTGATATTCATAGAAAATCCGGGTTTTTGTAAAGTAGAACTATAACCCAAAACCACAACAGAAATTCTGATTGGGCTTCCAGTCCAAAGTTTATTCTACTTAGATGACCTAAGATAGTGGTTCAAAGACTTCAGGATTAACTGAAATTCCAGCCTACAGGGTAGATTTATAAGTATCAGTAATGCCAGTGTCCACAGTTAAATAAACCGAATAAATTTATGTCATGCTCTCTCTCTCCTGGTTAATCCTGCCATAACTAAAGCCAGAGAAAAAGCTGTCAGATTTTTCTCTTGGCTAGATTATTACTATAAAAAATGTGAA
>PVIU01023473.1:0-27343 GCA_004026605.1 Ondatra zibethicus
ACTACAGAGCTACAGTACTGAAAACAGCCTGGTACTGGCATAAGAACAGACAGGAGGACCAGTGGAACCGAATAGAAGACCCGGATATCAATCCACACATCTTCGAACACCTGATATTTGATAAAGAAGCAAAAAATATCAAATGGAAAAAAGAAAGCATATTCAACAAGTGGTGCTGGCATAACTGGATATCAACATGGAGACAAATGAAAGTAGACCCCTATCTATCACCATGTACAAAACTCAAGTCCAAATGGATCAAAGACCTCAACATAAAGCCAGCCACACTGAACCTTATAGAAGAGAAAGTGGGAAGTACGCTTGAACGCATTGGCACAGGGAACCATTTCCTAAATAGAACCCCAGCAGCACAGACACTGAGAGAAACAATTCATAATTGGGACCTCCTGAAACTGAAAAGCTTCTGTAAAGCAAAGGACATGGTCAACAAGATAAAACGCCAGCCTACAGAATGGGAAAAGATCTTCACTAATCCCACATCAGACAGAGGTCTGATCTCCAAAATATACAAGGAACTCAAGAAATTGAACAACAAAAGAACACATAATCCAATAAAAAAATAGAGCACAGACCTAAACAGGGAACTGTCAACAGAGGAATCTAAAATGGCTGAAAGACACTTAAGGAAATGTTCAACATCCTTAGTCATCAAAGAAATGCAAATCAAAACAACTCTGAGATTCCATCTTACACCTATAAGAATGGCCAAGATCAAAAACACTGATGACAACTTATGCTGGAGAGGCTGTGGAGAAAAGGGAACACTTCTGCATTGCTGGTGGGAATGCAAGCTGGTACAACCCCTATGGATGTCAGTGTGGTGATTTCTCAGAAAATTAGGAAACAACCTTCCTCAAGACCCAGTAATACCACTTTTGGGTATATACCCAAAAGATGCTCAATTGTGCCACAAGGACATGTGCTCAACTATGTTCATAGCAGCTTTATTTGTCATAGCCAGAAACTGGAAACAACCTGAATGCCCCTCGATCGAAGAATGGATAAAAAATGTGGTACATTTACACAATGGAGTACTACATAGCAGAAAAAAATAATGACAGCCTAAATTTTGCAGAAAAATGGATGGAACTAGAAAGCATTATTTAAGTGAGGTAACCCAGACACAGAAAGACAATTATCACATGTACTCACTCATAGGTGGTTTTTAAACATAAAGCAAAGAAAACCATCTTACAAACCACAATCCCAGAGAATTTAGACAACAATACAGACACTAAGAGAGACCTACATAGATATAATCTACATGGGAAGTAGAAAGTATAAAGAGAAGATCTCCCAATAAATTGGGAGCATGGGGACCTTGGGGGAGGGTTGAGGGAGGGAGGGGAGTGGCAGGGAGGGGAGCAGAGAAAAATTTTTAAAAAATTAAAAATTTAAAAAAAAAGAAAAACCTCTATTGTTACAATAAAAATCAAAGATAAAATATTCAATATTTAATATTCAGAGCACATCAATTCACTCAAGAATTTTTTTTGGAAAATCTGTTTCAAGCACTGTACTAACTGCCAAAGAATGAACTTAAATACCTGAACAGCAAATATTATCTGTCATTTCCTTTGATGGGGTGGTTAATGAGAACCCCATTCTCAATAAGGTGATAAGAATTCATTGGGAAGCAGCAAGAAGTCAAATCGAGGATGGGAGGCATCAATGCTGCGAGAGTTGTGAAATAGTAAGTCAGTCATTTCCTGGATCTGAACTAAAATCAGTTTTCACCACAAGAAAAAGTCACAGCCAAGTGAGCACCTCAGTATGCTCCTAGGTGGTCATTTATCACATGCATCAAGGAGTGTGGTTCCCATTCCTCGGCGAGCTGCAGTGTGATGCATGACTTTTCCTGGCAAAAATGTGAATAGATGCCTATTTACCCCAGATAGGGAGTTGGTAACAAACCTAAGAAATGACTTCACCCAAGTCCATATTAATGAGTTCACTAGACTCACAGGAGCATGGGCAAGGGGTCCCATGGAAACATGGGAAGAAATTACCCACAAGAACATGGGGAAGGGGGCTGGAAAGATGGCTCAGAGGTTAAGAGCACTGACTGCTCTTCCAGAGGTCCTGAGTTCAATTCCCAGCAACCACATGGTGGCTCACAGCCATCTATAATGAGATCTGGTGCCCTCTTCTGGCATGCAAGTATACATGGAAGGAATGTTGTATACATAATAAATAAATAAATATTTAAGATAAAAAAGAACATGGGGAAGATACTGACAGGAGCAAGGATGAGTGGTTAACCAACAGGGGCTTGGGTGAGGGGTTACTCACAAGAGCATAATGGAGGGGTTACCCCCAGGAGCGTGGGGGAAGGTATATTTATAGGATCCTGGGTTATGGGTTATTTACAAGAGCATGTGGGAGGGGTAACTGAGAGGAGAATGGGTGATCCAAAGCAACTGTATCACTGACAAGTCTCATCCGAGCGTGGGTGACAACCTCTCAAAAGCCACATCAGTGGCATCCCCAACACAGTCACCCTTCCACCTCCTCTAGACTCTGGCCTCTCCCCTGATCATGTACAGTTGAGGAAGGTTACATGAGTCTAGGAGTAGGGCATGGCTGGAATCTCACATAAGGGTCTGATGACAGCCCACTGTCTAGGATGGGTTGTTAATAGCTCTGAGCTTTAATAGTCACACAGATGACCACTGATGCTCTGATGTCAAGGCAGCAACAGCCACGTCATGCCCAGGGACAGTTTCCCAACAGTGAAGTTGCACTCCTCTGTACCTTAAAAAGTAGGAAACACTGCAGCTCCAACTTGAAAGC
The DNA here is from genome assembly GCA_004026605.1 of Ondatra zibethicus. Classification (NCBI taxonomy): domain Eukaryota; kingdom Metazoa; phylum Chordata; class Mammalia; order Rodentia; family Cricetidae; genus Ondatra; species Ondatra zibethicus. Next base: position 2,815 of record PVIU01023473.1, read on the forward strand.
TCCAGCATGAGAGACAATTGAAAACTGAATGTAAAACAGAGACCCTAACCAATTTGGATTTGCAGTGGTGCAGGAGAGGTCTACCAGTACGATGATATAATTTGGTGCTAAGCAGTAAGATGCTAAGGAAGAGCACGTGATCAGGGTTCTGGCCTGAGGAAGTGGATGAGGGGGACAGTTGCTATTCATTAGAAGAAAGAAGGGAAGCTCACCAGGCAGGAGGGCACGTTCATGAGGTCAGCTGGAAGCAAGATGCATCTGAGGCACCATATGGAGGAAAGAGTTCCCTGGGCTCACACACAAAGTTTGAGCTCATTTATGGGAAAAATTAGTTCAAAACCAATCCTCAGCCAGGGCCATCTTTTCCGCCAGGGAACACTTGGTAGTCCCTGGAGATAACATAAACAAGGAGATGCTACAGGCACAGTGGGACAGAGTCAATCAACATCCTATGATACACAGACTATCACCTCCCAACAAAGAGTAAACCAGCCCCACACTGTCAACAGTGGTAGGGTTAAGCCCTGTGCCCTGGACTAAATGCTACTCTGGTCCCACCTGGCAACACTTTACAACATCAGTCCATTTTATGTAACTGCACTCTACAGCAAAGCTCAGAGTATTTATGGATACAAAAATATCCAAGAAGCCAACTTTTAAATTTTTCAGTGTTTGGCATTCAGTCAAAGAATATCAATAATAAAAATAAACAGAAAAAATAGAATTTATAAGAAAATTTTAAAAATCAAACAATTAAAAGCAAGACATAGACAGTCCATAAACAAAGATATTTTTAAAAGTTATAATGGTATTCTATATCTTAAAGAAGTTACACTAAAGATTGGGTGTATTTCCACTCCACCTCAAGCCAAGGTTCAGGAGCATCGCAGAACAAGGGCAGAAAGCTTGTAAAAGCCATTGGTTGGAGAGGGCAAAGCAGTGTCTTTCAGGCATGACATTGTCATCACACAAATGAACTCACAGCAGCTGTGTTCACCTGTACAGGATCATGCCAATCAAAATTCCAGCATGCATGAGGGAGAGGCTCCCAAGGCCCCACCCTGCCTGAGGAGCTATTGGTAGGTGATGGCTGTTGAAGGAAGGGTCCTTTTTATTCAGGGATGTGACCCCAGCAGAGGAACCATGCTTCAGTGGATGGCCCACACCCGTGGCCACATGAACAGCACTGATTTGACTCAATGGGCTAAAAACAAAAAAGTCATAAAATTGGGAGGGAAATAGGGGAAGTCTAGGAAGAGTTGGAGGAGGGAATTGGAGGTGGGTATGATCAAAATACATTGTACACATCTGCAAATTTCTAAAGTGATAAAGATATTAAGACATAAACAAGTAAGGAACTAAAAAGATTGGTTGTATCTAGATATATCTAAGATGCAAACTATACAATGAGACTAATAGCAGAGTAGGCCTTGCAAAAGAAATTCTGGGCAAACTTGAAAGTACATCAGTAGAATAGTCAAAGAGTGAAAGAGAATCTAAAAAAATGAAAGAAGTGCAATGCACCAATACACTGAGGAACAACTTCAAGTGCTCTGACCCCCATGGAGAGAAGAGGGAAATGGGCGGAAAAGGGAAATGACTTGAAGAAATAAATACCAACAATTCCTATGTTTGATGAAAGCTAGAGATGATCTCAAGATCAAGGAAATATAATTGGTTTTGTATAGGTTTGGTTGAATGCTCAACACACTGTGTGCCAGACACATCCACCTATCTGTTGTAGGTTGAGAAACAACTCCTGAAAATGTCCTAACATCCTAAACACTTAGTCACTATAAATATGACTGCTGTGACCAAAGCTGCTTAAGGAAGGAAGGGTTTATTCCGGCTCAGGGTTTTGGAATATGGTCCATCGTCGTAGGGAAGTTGTGGTGGCTAGATGGTGAGGTGGGGAAGCCATGGTGGCAGGAGAATGAGGCAACCAATCACATTCTACAGCAGTCAGGAATTAGAGAGGAAAGTATCGGTGTCTTGCTTATTCTCCATTTAATGCAGTCCAGGACCCCGGGCCCAGGGGCTGGTGCCGCCCACAGTTAGGGTGGGTCGTCCTACCTCAGTTAACAGACGTGTCCAGGGGTTTGTCTCTTAGGTGACTCTCGATCTTGTCAAGTTAGCCATCAAAAATATCTTATTTGGATATTTAGATACATTCCTACTGAAATGAAGTCATAATCAGGGTAGAATCCATTGTGACCAGTGAGTGCTCTTATAAAAGAACAGAGAGATGAGGAGGAGAATACAAAAAAAGATGTCCACCAGATGACAAAAACTAAAGAGAGAAACCTTAACAGAACTCCCGGGGCCCTCTGAGAAAACCCTAATCTGCCAACAACCTGGGGTTTTTTATTCCTGGCTCATTCAACTGTGAAGAGGAAAGTCTGTGTTTGCATTTGTGTTGTGTTAAGCCAGCTTCTGGTGGTCATGTGTTACGACAGCCCTACAAAACCCTCCTCCACAGAGCCTGACAGAACCAGCCTGCCACACTCCTCCCTCGGCCCAAGAATAGAAGTCTGTCATAACTGAAAAGACCTGAACTCACTCCACATGCCCTCCCTCCATGTCTTAGAGATGGATCTGGACAGAAAGAGACTCTCATCCTAGATTGCAGTCATTTCTGATCCACCAATCCCAAACCATCCTGACCTAAAAACCCACAAGCCGGAGCACTAGGGAAATAGTTCAGAGACTTAAAATGTCTAGAAATAATCCTGTTATTCAAAACTCCTGACATGCCCCTTCAGTGAAACAAAAGGACCAAGCTGATGAAGCTCCCAGGCAGAGCGTCAATCACTCAAGGAAAATGATGTCCTTTGTCACACAGAACCTCTGCAACTGTAGGCAACGGTCAGAGGCTCACAGGAGGAGGGAGGACCGCAGTGGCCTCAGGTCTGCCTATACACACTGCAATCCCTACCACATGCAGCAGAGAGTTTGAGAGCACAAAACCCTTTCATTCTGAAATGGAATTCAGCCATGGACTCTAAGCATGTGATCACAAAAACCTAGAGAGCAGAAACACATGAAAAGATAGAAGAGGGAGGTCAGGAAGAGGGGTTACAGGGCCTGATAGCAACTCAGCTGTCCTAATTAGCAGCCAGCATCTTCCGGGATTTGGGCTTCTCTTCTCCAAGAGTGTGTGCGTGCATGTATGCGTGCATGTGTGCGTCTGTCTGTGTGTCTGTGTGTGTATGTGAGAGAGAGAGAGATGTGAGTGTATAAGGAAGGAGGGCTTGTGACTGAGTGCCTGGCTTCAGGATTCCTGGGTGCAGATGGAGTGAAACAAGACCAGGTCTACAGCACCAGCAGAAGCAGCAGCTACTCGGAGCTGGTCCTTGTCTGATCTATTTTTAGCAGCAGTGCGCTATGACTCTGCACTCTCCCCAGTACAGCTGACAGCAGCATGATCCCTCTGGGATCTGTAACTACAGCTAAGGACTTGCAGCATCTTGCATCCTTCCGGACAAATAACGAAATCTCTAGGCTGCCAAGACGTTCAAACTCTGCATATCATTCTCCAGAATTTAAAACCAAAAGAGAAGGAAAAGATTCGATATATCAACATTGACTCTTCTTGGGGACATTTAAGCAGTCCCTCCAGATACCATAAAGCCTGAGAGCTAAGTAAACAGATGCCAACATAGAGCATAACTGTGATTAATATTTTCTGGTATTAATAAACACTGGAAATAATGCTGAGGTTGGCATGAATGCAATCTCTACGTCCACTTCAAGCTATAGAGCAGGTATCTCTTAAGTAAAATAAGTTAAATGATACTGATACCCTTGAAAGATATCTTTACCTTTAAATATCTTATAGTATCACAGATGCCGTAAGAATTAATATAAGATCACTAAGAGGTATTAGCTGTCCTAGAAACTTTAGTTATTCCTGTTTTAAAATGTAAAAAAAAAAGAAAAAAAAGAAAAAACTATAGACAAGTTCAAGAACTCTTAGAATGTTAAATCTGGTGCATTGGGAAAGGAGGAGTCTTTGATTCAATTAACCAATGAAAAGCCATAATGATTAGAGATTACCCCAACAATCATGAATTAGAGCTGGAAAGATGGCTCAGCAATTAAGAGTGCTTCCTTAATCTAAGTTCAGTTCCCAGTGGGGCCCCTGGATCAGACAAAGGTAGGCATTACTGCAGGTGTGGGTTTCTAGGAGAAAGGGAGAGTCTCTTCTAGGGTGAGTTGGAAAGTCCTGGTTGGGCAGGTTAGCCAGTATAGCCCAATAATGAGTTTTGTTTGCTGGGCCCAAGTGTTTTGATAGTTGGACTTTGGTGATTAGTCTCAGGAATGAGTCAGTGACCAAATAAGGGAACAGACCTTGGAGGCTAGCCTTAGGAATGTGGCTTAGCAAAGGAGAGGGAAGGAGAAAGGGCAAACCTGTCTGCAATTCTTGGGCCTGTTAGAGAGCCCTTCCTTCACCCAGTACCCACACCAGGAAGCTCATAATCATGTTTGACTCCAGAGAATCCAATGCCCTCTTCTGAACTCCATAGTACCTGCACTCATAGAGCAGATCTACACACAGAGGCATAAATAAAAACCTTAAAAATAATAATAATAAAGAAAATCTCACCATGTGCCAAAACATAGCTGAACCTCAATGACATTGTGCTAAGCGAAACAAGCCAGTCAAAAAACTATCCCCAGGTGTGGTAGTGCACGGTGTCTAAGCACTGGGGAGACTGAGGCAGAAGCACAAGCTCAAGGACTGGTCTGTAGGCAAATCTATGAGGAGTTGTCCTGATAATGATTGTTGTGGGAGTGCACAGCTCACTGTGGGTGGTGCCAACCCTAGATCCTGAGTTGTAAAAGAAAGCAGGCTGAGCAGGCCATGAGGAGTGAGTTCCTCCGTGATCTCTGTTCCGGTCTCCAGGTTTCTGCATGAATTCCTGCCCTGACCTCCCTCAGTGACGGATCGTGACATGAAAACTGTAAGCTGAAATACACCCTTTCCTCCTCAAGCTGCATTTGGCCATGGTGTTTTAGAACAGCAATAGAAACCTAAGACAGCACTTATATGGGGTGGGTAGATGTTTCTGTCTCCGTGGGAAGTCACACAACAGTGGGACAATCCTGAGGCATGTGGCCCACCGGGAGAACTACTCATTAACACATCATGTCTTGACTTCCTAACTTCCCCATCTCTACCCACCTCACTGATGATGCTCCCTGAGCCCTGAGCCAGCCAAACAACTTACATACAGTTCTTTAGCACCATGTTTGCTATGGTGAGAGCCCAAGCCAAAAAAAAAAAAACATTTGGGATGATGACTTCCAAAACCATGTGCTATGCAACCCCCTTAAGTGTCCAAAGAGCTAATCCAGAGCTCTGATGGCATGAAGGGGAGAACATTAGCGTGTCAGAAGAGCCTTAGGAACTACCCCAGGCAATTTTAATTCTCTTATGTTTATCATGGCGCCTCAAAATGTTTCCAAAAGGCAAAATACAACATAATAAAGCTCTGTAAAATGCGCAGCTTGGGAAACTAGCAGAATAGGTGGTCTGTCATTTTCTGTGGGGCCTTCTTAGTTCTAACATTTGGAGATGCTATGAGCACTTCTGAAAAGTTTGCGCTCAAGAGAGTGGCCCACATTCATTTTTGTTTTGTCATTTTTAAGCAGAGTTGGAGTTTACCAGAAACATTTTTTCAAGATTAATTTATTTTTACCTTACATAGACAAATGTTTTGCCTGCATGTATATAAGTTCAGTGCCCTCATGCCTGGTACCCAGAGAGGCCTTTAGAAGGAAGGGATCCCTGGGAGCCAGAGTTACAAATGTGAGCAGTCATGAGAATTCTGGGACCTGAACCTGGGTCCTCTAGGTGAACAAGTGCTCTTAACTGCTGACCCATCTCCCCCACGCTCTATTTAAAACATTTTTACTACAGATCCTAATAAGTTCAGAGGTTAATAGAAAGACAGGAGCTGAAGGACGGGGTAAGACAGACCCATGTATCTCCCACATTTAGGTTTTTTTTTTTCTATAAACTGTGCCAATAGAAGTGACAGAAACTGGGAAATTGGAAGGTTTCCCAGAAAACTAGAAATGCAGCCATTTGGGTTCTTTGAGACACTTAGCTTAGACACCACAGCAGGAAAGGATCCCTCCCTCCTAGAAGGTAAGGTCATTGCTCTAAGGACCTGTTTCTCTGAGGCCACTCCAGGCTTAAACTCAGCTAAAGGGCTTGAAAGGAAACCCCACCCCTCTCCTTATCCCCAGTAGATACAGGACATTTAGCCTGGAACCTGGAGCCGCTGGTAAATCCCCGCTGGCCCGCTGGCTTTCCCACAGCATCTCATTGTCCAAGTAAGGCATTTTGCTTCTAATAAACTAGATCGAGTTTAGCTGCAGGGTACACCGTTATGGACAAAAATATTTAACAGTTACCAGTCCCTGCTCTCCAGAACTCACGGTTTGGCTGCTGGCTGCTCAGTTCCCCCAGCTCCGACCCAATTAAGGTCTCCTCTCCTAACTGGATCAGTTACCACACACAAGTACACCCCCTGTCAGCCACATCATACCAATGCACAGAAGCCTCTCCACATTCCCTCTTGCTTTGTTTCCACCCCTTCCCAACAACCAGTTCAATGCACCATGTGGAATTCTGTCACAGGCCAAGGCCCCTCTGCCTCTGTCTGCCTAAGGACTCCTTTGATTTGGCTAATACAGATTCGTTCTCAATTAAGAGCCCCTTTTTGTCTACGGCAAGTCCGTCATTTCCATCCTGTTTTTAAGGATTTCTTGCCGGCTGCTGTGTAGTAGTGTTGGCACAGGAGCTGTGTCCATATTGATCCCTAGGATGCTGTCAAGGTCTGCTGTAATTAAAGAAGAAGGTCTCTAAAGCTGATCTCTGAGAGCTAATCCCCAGTCTCATCCACGCTGCCTCGCTTACAACCACTTTGCAACAGTCTAAGGTTAGACCTTAACCTTGTCACCATCTCTACCAAAATAGAAAAACTGTTTAAAAGCAAGCCCCTAGTAATTTGAGATAACCTTTCCCAGTTATACGGCCTCGGGGTTGTCTCATGAATATTGCAAACGACAGTGGAAAAGCAGCTTGCGAATACCTCTTTCTCTTTATCCTGTCTTTTAAATAATTGTTTCCCGTGGTGGTTTTGTTTTTTGTTTTTTTTTTAACAAAAGTCTGTTTAAACTCATCAATTCTGACAGAAAGAACATTGATTATGTATTAAGGAAAGGTTGAGCAGAAGTGCACAATTTGACATGCACCAGAGGAAGAAATTGGATGGAATCTAAAATACCTCCTCTCACTTCCCTGGTCCATGAACCCACTCTAGGATGCATAGATCCCATAGATCCATACTCGGGCTGTGCACCCAGTGCTCCTGGGATGGCCTCTTTGCTGTCTTGGAGCATGTGGCAGTCCCTCACTCAGTTGGCCCTTCTTTACATTCTCTTCCCCTTTCACTGCCCCCCCACTTCTGCCTCCCCAACCTCTGCATGTATGTATGCATGTTGGCCTGGATCTCAATAAGCAGATTGTACTGGCCAGCCAGCAAACCCCTGTTTCTGCATTTCCAGGACTGTAAAAGCATGCACCAACGCATCCAGCTTTTTAAAAAAATACAGATTCTGATCCTCATGCTAACAAGTACTTTAACTTGGCCATTTATTTTCCCTCTGCCCTTCTCTTTCTCAGTACACTTTCTTAAAACTAAGGTACTGCAGAACAGGGACCTAACTCAAGCTCACTGGAACTTTAAGTCGTCTATATGAAATACCCTCAGCCCGAGCCATTAGAAATCACTTTTTTAATCCAGCATGTGTCTCCCTGAATCTTTCACCTGGAGGCCCTGGCTATCAGCCTTGCGCAGCCCCCAACAAGTGCAATCCCTCTGTGTGTGACAGCTCAGAGGCAGTCCCCTTCCCAGACTGCACATTCCCATCACTGAACTTTAAACTGAGCATCCCCTGGGGCCCCTGGAGACTGAACCCGCCAGACTGTGTCCCAAACCTCATAGGTGCAGAGGCTACTTTTGCTAGCCTACTATGTGAAGGTAGCTGCAATTTAGCCTTAGATACTTTTGTGCCCTTGAATTCCCAATCTTGGTATCTGGGCCTTGTAATGCCAGGCTTAAAATGATTTCCAGGCTCCTGGTCCAGCAAGTGTGCTGGATGTAAGCCCACAGCAGGATACGTGGCCTCTCAAAGGCACAGCCCTTGACTTCTCCCTCTGTGTCTCCTTCAAGAGCAAAGCTTAGCTCACGAAGGGAGTCTCCCACAATCCTCCCAGAAGTCTTATTAGCCAGCCAGGGGCACTACTGGCTCAGAACCTTCCATGATGGCTCATGGCTTGCACATTCTAAGAAGGAACTGGGCTGTCTTGCTTTGAGGTTGTGGTAAAGATTGCCACACTTTACCAGTTCTTATCCATCATGTTTGTCTACACCAGAAGTCTGACTCAGGGGCAGCCATCAGAAGTATCTTTAAACTCTGTATCCTCCAGTCTTGCCACTGAACTCTTGAACAAATTCCTCCACAATTAGGGCCCAGGCTTTATTTAACTCCCTTCAGGGTTTTCCATGTAACTTGTGTGTTCCCTGATACTTGGAAACCTTAAGATCATTTTGCTTTCGGGAACAAACCTAATTTCTGCTTTGTGGAAAATGACACTTGGTGTATTGATTACATGTGAAATGTCCCTCATAGGCTCACATGTTTGAACCCTTGATCCCCAGCTTTTGGCACTATTTGGGAAGGATGTTGAGCCTATAGGAGGTGAAGCCTTGCTGGAGGAAGTGGTTTTTAGTCAGGAGGTATTATGGCTTCACCCTACTTCTGCCTTCTTGTTTGATTCCTGACTACAGATGCAGTGTGACCTGCTGCCTCACACACCTGGTGCCAAGCTCACCTCAAAGTGTAAGCCCAAATAGACCCTTCTACTTTTAAGTTGCTTCTTGTCAGGTATTTGGTCACATTAGTGATAAAGCACTATATTAGTCAGGATTCTCTAGAGTAACGAAACTCATAGAATGTGTGCGCGCGCGTGTGTGTGTGTGTGTGTGTGTGTGACCTACAGAGGGGGGGAGAGAGAGAGAGGGAATTTATTAGAAAGACAGTCTATGGTCTAGCTAATCCAATAATGTCTGGCTGTGAACAGAAAGTTCAAGAATACAGTAGCTTCTCAGTCTACAAGGCATAATGTCTCAGCTAGTCTTCAGAATACACTAGAATCTTAAAGAAGTAGACATTAATGTCACTGAAGGAATGGAGCTGCTAGCAAGGTGAGGCCAAGCAGGCAAAGAGCAAAAGCTTCCTTCTTCTTATAGATTTCCAGTAGAAGGTACATCCCAGATAAAAGGCATGAATCGTCACACTCCAAGATTGTCTTCCTACCTCAAAGATCTGGATTAGAAGGATATCTATCTACTTCAAATTTTGCAAAAATCTCTCATGGGTACCCCCTCCATTTTCGGGTTTTAGTTCATTCCAGATGTAGTCAAGTTGACAACCAAGAACAGTCACCACAGCCACATACTACCCAACACAGTGGGAATGATATTCCCATAGGACACTTGATAATAAAGGAAAAAGAAGGAGATGGCACAGAAGCAGACAGAGAACTTGAGGAAAGACTTTGGAGGAAAGCACAAGGTGTGTCACAGCAGGAGCCAGAAGAGGACTGGGGCTGCTTATCCTGGCCCTACTGTCTTTCTGGAGACCAGAAAGAAGGCAGGAGAGGAGAGAGTGGGCATCATGAGAAGCTCATGGGACAGCAGAGACCGATGTGGGGTTCCCCTCTGTATACTGTGAATATGTTTTATTAACATTGGTTAATAAAGAAGCTGCTTTGGCCTATGGCATGACAGAATATAGCTAGGCAGGAAATCCAAACAGATACAGGGAAGAAAAAAAGGCAGAGTCAGGGAGATGCCAGCAGCCACCAGAGAAGCAAAATGTGAGGTAACAAGCTACAAGCCTCAAGGCAAAATACAGACTAATAGAAATGAGTTAGTTTAAATTGTAAGAGCTAGTTAGTAATAAGCCTGAGCTAGTTGGCCAAACAGTTTGTAATTAATATTAAGCCTCAGAGTGGTTATTCAGGAACTGGAAGTAGGAAAGAAACCTCCAGAGACAGCAAGAAGAACCAGGTTCAAATCCTTCTGTCCTCACATGCACCAAGGTCTTCGCTCCAGTTTCCTTGCCTGAGGCCATGCTGAGCATGAATGAATGTTGACAAGCCCAGCAGAGTGCATGAATACATATCATTCCCCTCCTGCTTAGCTCCTAGAAGAACCCAAGAGGATGCTCTTTCCTTGAGACCCCAGTAAGGGACAACCTTGAACTTTTTCATATATGTACAAGAAGGTGTCCTAATTTATATTGTTTATCATTATTATTGTGGGTGGACACACACACCGTGTCATATATGGAGGTCAGAGGACAACTTGTATAGTTGGTTCTTTCTTTCCACCTTTATATGGGTCCTAAGATCCAACTCAGACCCTCAGGTCAACCTGGCAAGTGCTTCACCCACTGAGCAGTCTCTCCAGACAATGCAACCTTTAAATGTTGGATATATTTTCCTCCTACTTTATGTTTATGTTTTAAAATAAATGATAGAGTTATATTCTATTAAAACTTCTTTTTTGACTTTTTGGTCCCTTTTTGTCCCCACTAAACTATCAGAAATCTTTTTGAGCGAGTACAACTAAGAGGACATCAAGATTAGACTGCAGGAAAACAGCCCATAATAACCAAATCTGTCACTTTTCAAAGGAGAATATTTAGAAACTGAAAAAGTGAAACTTTATGAATCACTCTGAATGTAACAGAGTCAAAGACTGTCAAACCCTGTCTGTCACCTGTCAGCATTCAAGCAACAGACTCGCCAGGTCTGTGTGTTCATTGCATGTATTGACTGCTCCCACGACAACCAATGAAAAGAAGCCCTCACTTGCCCTATCATCCAATGAAAAGCTTAATGATAGCAATAGCTAACTACATGAAAGACTCAGAACCATGGAGTAAGCATTTCATCCCATTAGCATGCTCAGCTCTGCATAAGCCGTGTAAGTGGGAGGCTTTTATTTTCATCATTTTAAACATAAAGAAGCTGAGGTTCAAAAAGACATAAAAGTAGGAAGTGATTCTGTTGGGAAAGGTGGGAAGAAGTGCGAGGGGGATGGGAGAGAGGAAGTGGGGAATGTGATCAAAATGTGTAAATAATATACTATTAGCTGGGTGATGGTGGATCTCTATGAGTCTGACGCCGGCCTGGTCTACAGAGTAAGTTCCAGGACATCCAGGGCTACACAGAGAAAACCTGTCTTGAAAAAAAAAAAACTATTCAATAAAATTTTAAAGCTAGTCACACTAGCACACTCCTTTGATCCCAGCACTGAAGATGCAAGGCAGGTGGATCTCTGTGAGTTCAAGGTCAGCCTGGTCTACAGAGTGATTTCCAGGACAACCAGTATAGAGAAAGACCTATTTCAAAAATAAAAAAATTAAATTGTGAGGCCCAGAAGCGTCAGGTGGGTGGTCCAAAGCAACACAGTAAAGCAGAGGGAGCAGAAGAGCTCAAAGTCAACTTGGAAAGCCGCACTGCTGATCCAAGTGCTTACCGCCTCTGTGTGACTATGTCTAGTCAGCAAAACTCTATGGGAAGCCTCTGTGGCTTACCTTGTCAGTATGACTGGATTTACAATCACTATGGAAATACACCACTGTGTGTGTTTTTGAGGGAGTTTCCAGAAAGGTCTAACCAAGCCTGGAAGGCACACCTTGAATGTGGAAAGCACCATCCCATGGGCTGGGGTCCCACACTGAATAAAAAAAAAAAGAAAACTGGGCTGGAGAGATGCTTCAGTGGTTAAGAGCACTTGCTGCTCTTGCAGAGGACCTGGGTTTGATTCCCAACACCCACATGTAATCTCACAACCATCCATAAATCCAGGTCTAAGAAATTGAATGGCCTCTTCTGACCTCCTCAAGCACAAGGCACACAAATGGTGTACACACAGACATGCAGGCAAACATACAAAAAAAATTAATTTTAAAAAGAAAGAAGTTGGATGTGTTTTGAAACCAACACAAGAGCTTTGCTCCACCTTGTGCTTTGAATGTCCTTCATATACATCCCCTACTTGTCTCACTGAACTTTAATTATTTAGTTTATAAAGATCTTTGAATGCTGTTTGCCATATGGCAAGCCTTGTGCGACCAGCTGTCACTCTTCCCGTCACTGATAATAGTTCCATTGTCATCTGTGGGCACATCTCCCTTCTGATACTTGAAGATTCTCAAGGGCTAGGACTGTCTCACTCATTTCCTTTTCCTGATGCCTGGCACAGAATATGGCATACAACAAGACCTCAAAAACATTACTAACAAACCAGTGACATGGCTCAGCAGGCAAAGGTGCTTGCCACAAAGCCTGCCTACCTGATTTCGATCCCTGGGATGCACATGATAGAAAGAGTTGACTTCCCCAAGCTATTCTCTGACTTCCACAAACCATGGCATTTGAATACATGAAGATGCACATGTGTGTGCACATACATACACACACACATATATACACTGTTATTTAAAGAGCAGTTCCATTTCCCAGCCCTAGGCATAGAGCTGAATCTGACCTCGCCAACCTTATTTACTATGACCTAGACCTCGGATTGCTCTGTCTCTCACCTACCACAGACAACTGGGTGCTGCAAGCATTGTTAGTGAAATCATCTGGGATAACTGATATACACCAGAAGTAAACCGTACACAGGAAGCCCATGCCAACACCCCAGCAGCACTCACCATCAGTGGATGCAGGGAGTCATTTTCCACAGTGAACTGTTATCATGTCTGCAGAGCCATTTAGTAACCTTATTTTCAACAGAAAATACTTGGCTGCCAAAATCATGTCATCTTTTCCCCCAAATCAATTGTGCTTGAGGAAATAAATTATGTGTGCCAAACCAATATGTACCATGAGTTTTTTAATTAGCAAAGAATTGAAATTTCCTTTCATAGTACTAATCATGTTTATGACAAAACTTGTCAATATATGCTATAATTATACCTGAATCAATTCTCTACCAAAATAAATGTATTAACCTTGTTTCTGTTTGTTTGATTTTCAAGATAGGGTTTCTCTATGTAGCTGCCCTGGCTGTCCTGGAGCTCACTATGTAGACCAGGCTGGCCTCAAATCCAGGTAGATCTGCCTGCCTCTGCCTCCTGAGTGCTGAGCCACCACCCAGCCTTGTTTCTCAGTTCAACTCTGCAGAGCTAGTTTTGAACAGCTATACTAGGGGGAAATGTTTTCAATATTTTTCATCTAGAGATTCAAAGCATATTTAGATGAGTTATGAACTGAAGGCAGCGTCCCAACTGTAAATGCAGTCTTACCTACATAAAGGCAAAGATCACCTATGTGGACCAAGGAGCTGGCTGATCCCAGATAAAGGTTCTTGTCACCAAGCCTGATGGACCAGTTCTACCCTCAGGACCCACGTGGTAGAAGGAAACAACTCAATGAAGCTATCTCCTGACCTCCACTATTTCCACAGGCACTCATATATAGAAACAAAATCAATAAATGTCTAAAAGGAGATTTTTTAAAAAAAAATCATCCTGATATTCATCAAAGAAGCTACACATGTATGCTTTCATCTACCTTCTAACTCCCTAAATAAGTAAAGGAGAAAGGGAGAGTTAGACAGAGTTCTAAACCAGTAAAGCAAGCTTTCTCCACCTCCACTAGCTTCATAAATAGCCACCTCTACACACTGGTGTCCCTTCTGCCAGCCCACACATTTCCCCGAAACATGACCGGAGAATATCCGAGCTCTCAGGATGCAAGGTGAGGGTGGAGCTTTCAAGTCTGGCTGTTGAGTAGCCAAGTCAACCCCGGTGAGAAAGTCATGGGTCCATCCGCCCGAGACAGTTTCATCTTTTGAAAGCAGAGAGACACTAAAGCACATTTTATGTTCATTTCAACTCACATCTGAGTCTAACTGTTGGAGAAATATGGGAGTCTGCAGAGAACTATTCCAAATACACAGGCATCAGTGCATACTCAAATACTCAAGAGCCTAATCTGTCTCTGAGCCATTGAATCAATTCTGTTTGGACTCAGGATTTCTATGAAGCACACAGGACTTGAAAACCCTACCAGGACTCTTCTCCACTGGCCATGATCACCATTCATTCATGTTAGAAGACACATAGTCATCAGCAATGAGATGTCCCCTCTCTCCCTGAAGCTCACGTGATTTCCTCTATAAACAATATAAACAACCCATTTCGGACTATAGAGGTGGCTCTGCAGTTAAGAGCACCTGTTGCTCTTAGAGAGGACCCACGTTCCATTCCCAGCACCTACATGGAAGCTCACAACCATCTGTAACTCCAGTTTCAGGAGACCTTATACCCTCTTCTGGCTTCTGTAGACACCAGGCATACATGTGGTTCACATATATACATGCAGTCAAACACCCATACACATAAAATAATTTTTAAAAACAGATAGAGACAGACAGAGAGACAGACAGATGATAGAGTATATCTATACCAAGAAAATATCCTTGATCTACTATATCTCTCCCAAGGGGTTTGTGGGTTTTTGTGTGTGTTTCTTGTTGATTGATTGGTTTTGTTTTATTATTATTTTTGCTGTTGTTGTTTGTTTTGAAACAGCATCTCATTATATAGTACAAGCTAGCTTGGAACTCCCTGTTTAGTCCAGGCTGACTTCAAATTCACAGCAATCCTCTTGCCTCAACCTCCCAAGTGCTAAGACTACAGACATGAGACACTATGCCAGCTGGTATATGGTCTTTATGCACACATAAAATCTCTGAGCAGCTGTAACGGGAAAGCCTTCCTATTCCCTCCAAGTCTATTCAATAAGACAGGTAGATCCCTAAACTAGTAAAATTGTTCTTATGAGAATGTTTTCCAGACTGTGTTCAAAGGTCAACTATCAAAAGCCAATGCACTTTGAGTACTGCAGAAAACTTAGGAGACGGCATGCAGGAGGTAACAACGGGTGTTTCAGAAACATACGGAATCAGCATCCTTGCTGGGGACAGTGGCACATCCACAACGAGTACCAGCAGCAAGAAGAATGACAGGATACCTTCAAGCCACTTACAATCTGAGACTGATAAAGGAGTGGGCAAATGTCAGCTGGATTTGATAGGCTCATTTTTTTGACACAGGGTTTCTCTGTGCAGCCCTGAATGTCCTGGAACTCACTCTAGAGACCAGGCTGGCCTCGAACTCAGAGATCTACCTGCCTCTGTGTGTGCTAGTATCTCCCAGCTGATAGGCTCATTGATAGGCCTATGTGAAGCACATCTTTGAGACTGTAAAATATCTATATAGATACTTTAAAGAGTTAAATCAGTGTCCAGAACGGCTTTAAGAAATCATTGTAAGGAGCTGGATAGATGACTCAGTAGTTAAGAGTGCTTCCTGCTCTTACATAAGACTCAAATTTGGTTTGCAGCATCCATATTGGGTGGCTCACACAGCTCATAACTTCAGATTCAACAGATCTGATAACCTCTTTTAGCCTCCATGGGTACCCACACACACAACATACATCCACACGAACACACAAACACACACAAATAAAGTATAATATATTATATAGTATTTTTATTTAATTGTAATTATAAATTATAAGATATAATGTCTGATATATATTATATGTGTAAAATATACAAAACATGAGCTCATTGTGGTATCACATAAGGAGGCATTCACATTAAAGTTAAGTTTGAGCATCTCTTGATGGACCTCTGATGTGGCATTCCCCTCTGGATGCTGTGAATATGTTTTAATACCATTGGATAATAAAAGAAGGTGCTTTGACCTATAGCAGGGCAGAATATAGCCAGGCTGGAAGAGATATAGAGAGAGAAAGTAGGTGGAGTCAGGGAGATGCCATGTAGTCGCTGAAGGAGACAGATGCTGGACAGAACCTTACCAGTACCACAAGCCTCGTAGTAAAATACAAAATAATAGGAATGGGTTAATTTAAGATGTAAGAGTTAGCTAAAAATACGCTTAAGCTTTTGGCCAAACAGTATTGTAATTAATATAGTTTTTGTGTGATTATTTCGGGTCTGGGCAGCCGGGAACAAACAAACAGCCTCCAACTACAGACCTCACCCACAAGAATGACAGTGTCCTCTTCTACACTTAGCAAGGACACTCAGAAAAAGCAGACAGCTCTAAACATCATAAGCCTGACTCTAAATATTTCTATCAGCATAAGCACGCAGTCCCATATCCTTTGGTGTGATCATCTGACATACAGGCCATAACTTCTCGATGCTCAGGAAACAGCTTGTGACTGCAGAACGGACACTTCAACTATCCCTGGTTGCAATTAATAAAGTAATGGATTCAATGAAGAGGCTGTAATTCTTGGACCCAATCTCAAGTGGCACCTTGGGGTTTCTTTGGCACTCAGAGCAGATCTATTCTCTCTCCGTCTATCACAGCTTAGGGATAATATGTCATGGGATCGTTAGAGAGACATAAATAATTCAGAAGGACAGGTCTCTGGGGATAGGATGGAAGAATTAAGTTTGACTTTATTTTAAGACAAGTCATAAAAGCTGCTTCAGATCTGCCAAGGTAGATGACAAATCCATTTAAAATACAATAGTCAACCCAGGCGGGTTTTTTATAGCTAACAAGTTGATTTAACTTCAAAGCCCCTGCCAAAAAAAATTTTAAACCCACAATTATTTGCTTTAGGAAATACAAGAGAATGAGAGAAACTGGAATCAGGAGGAAAAGGGAAATGTCTACTAGCGACCTCAGAAGGGATAAGCATGGGCTAAATCCATTGGTGGAAGGTTAGTTCAGTGGGGTTATGTTAACAGTGCTATTTAAAAAAATAAAAAGTGTCTTCCCAAATAATCTGATATTGTTACACTGCAGCATTCATTGTTGTTGTGGTGAAATATCCCCATGTTTCCCACTTGCCAGTGTCCTGGGTGAACTTTGGTTGTGAACTCCCTTGTTTCTTCAAGTTCAGAAAACAAAGGTCTTATCAAATAGATACAATGCATGGTCCCTTCATGAAAGATACATAATTGAGCTTAAAATATCTGTGCCTGAGATCCCAACAGGGATAACTAAGGGTAGCCTTGGCCACAAGCAGCCTTCACCAGATTGCTTGTCATGGTTTCCCAAAAACGAGACAGATTTTTTTCCAGTTATTCCAAGCAAATATTCAGACTTGCTGAACACGTCTGCGACCAGCACAGGATGTAATGACGACCATCCCTCACACTGATCCAGCTGCCAGAACAGGAATCAATACATATTACAGCAGTGATTTGCTAAACTTTCTATCCGAAGAAGAGAAATCAGCTTCTATTTAGGCAAAGGAACCAAATATCCATCACTCTCCGAAACGAGTTTTTAAGATGGATATTTAAGTCCCAAAGAAAGCCAACATTTGTGAAATTTGGTTGAAAATAATCTCAGAAAGTAGGGCAACCAAGTTACTTGAGAGGCTCAAGTCATAGTCTTTCTGCACTGGCAGACCCTGAAGTGACAGAAGGGACAGTCTCCAGGAACAGTGTCATAGTCCAGTACCAACCCTCAGATGGGAGCTGCTTTCTACTCAGAGAAAAGCACCATCGTCTGGCACTCCCTCATCTCCACACTCACCCCCAGACACACCCACACGTGCAAGGGCCCACCTCACTCTTCTTCCAAGAAACATCAAGGACCAAGGATTATGATTGAAATATTTTATGATTGAAATGAGTCCCCTCAATTCCATATATTAAATGTAGTTTATTCCCAAATGATGAAATTAAGAAATAAGGTCTTTGAAGAGTAGCAAAGCCCTGAGGCCCCTTCGCTCACAAATGGTATTAGTTCCCCCAATGACCTAACTTCCTCTCTTTTCCCAAGGCTTTCTTCCTCCTTCTTCCAGCAGCACTCCCAGCTGAGGACCAAGGCCTCATGGTCTTAGGGGAACACTTAAAATCTGCATCAGAAAGTCCCCTCTTAGATCCAGGCTGCATCCATGAGTATATTGATCCCTGAGAATCCCACAGTCTGCAGTCCTTCTACCTCCCCTACCTGGACCAATCTATCCATCTGCTTTTACTCTTCCTTATTCAGCAGCCTGAGTCCAAAAGGAAGAGTTGGAAACTTAGCTCTCCATTGCAACTACCAATACTTCCTATTAAGGAACTGGAATTGTAAGATGAATTGGGGCACAAGAGTAATCAAGATTTGCAGATGAGGAAACACAAACCAGGGAGAGAAAAGAACTTGCAAGGGTTTTAGAGATCATCAGAGCAAGGTTAGATCCAGCTCCCCAGCATCCTGGCTGCTGACCCTCGGCTTAAGGTTCTTTTCCTTGAAGTGCATCACCTCTGCAGCCAATTGCTCCCTCGTGAATGCCACGCACAGGAGGAATTATGTCCAGATGAGTGCCCCTCATGAGTGTTATCAGAACGTTTCATTGGTTTTGGCTTTGTGCCATTTCTATCAAGATTTTCCTTGAATAGTTGGGGGGGGGTACCCTTCAACATCAATAATACAAATATCATAAAGAATCTATAATAATTGATAATTCTACAAATGAGCACTGAATCCTAAGGTTCATTCTCGACAGCCTGAGTGCTTATTCCCCAGGGAATCAGCATCAGCTGAGGAGATTTCTGTTTGTTTTTATTTTTGAGACAGGGTCTCACATAGCCAAACCTGCCACACAGCCACTAGCACTGAACTCCTGTTTTTTCTTCCTCTACCTTCTGAGTGCTTGGATTATAGGTATGCGCTGCCAACCCAGAGGAGCTTTGTTGATATAATGTGTTTCTTGTGCCCTTTTAGATCCAGTATGAACACAGCGATGCTATACATGTAAAAATTCAGATTCTGAGACTCTCTTGCTGCAAGGTGACAACAGTTCCTTGGGTTTGCTTTTAACGGCACAGTGTTTCTGTGGGAAGCTCATTGCAATACGGAAAACATAAAGCAGGAGCTTTGAATTCAATCTTGAGGTTTTCTTAAAAACCATTTTAAAGTGTTCATTGTTATTTAAACTACAATTTCTACACGCAACTTCACAGAAACAACAAAGATGATGCCAAGACATCCTATCCTCTTTCTAGATCTACCCTGAAGACTGCCTAGGAAGAAGGCTGCTTGTCTGGGCCTCTTTCAAGGTCCCCCAGGCAGGAATGATGCCCTTCTAGATAGAGGGTATTTTCCTCACACAGCTGTAGCCCCAAAACCTGGTGTGGGTGGGCTTATTAGGTGTCCCACTTCTAAAGAAACTACGTGTATTCTAGAAACTTCTTAGCATCTGTCACTCGCAGTAAAACTTGGACTTGATGAGGTTTGGGGTTGGTTTGTTGGTTGGTTTTTAAGGACACAAAGTTGTGTGGGTAGGGAACCAGGATGGATCTGGAAAGAGTTGGTGGAAGGTGATAGTGATCAAAATACATTGTATAAAATTCTGAAAGCACTAATAAACAATTCTTAAACTAGGCGTGTAGCCAAGGATGACCTTGAATTCTGTTCCTCCTGACTCCACTTCCTGAGTGATGGGGTTATTGGTATATACCATGCCCCACCCATGCAGTACCGGGTGTCACACAACCCAGATTCATAGTTTATGCCCACTCTCACTCAGATGCACAACCTCACTGTGTGGTTAAGCGTCTTAAAGACACTGTGATGTAATTAGACATAACATTATGTTATACAATATTCCATCATGCTTAGTTTTGTTTTGTTTTATCTTGGAGTGCTGGGAATTGAATACAAGACCCAGAACCTTGCATGTTTAGGAAGCACTATAGCTACTGAGTTACATCCCAAACCCTTCATGCCTTTATTTTTCTGCTGCTTTATTGTAACTTTGTGTGACCCTGAATGTGTCGAAGCATATGTGGGAACATTCTTTCCTCGTCTGTCAGATGAATTCCCCTGCTGCTGAAAGTCCTCTCTAGCTTTCCTTTCTTCACCTGTGCACCATCCTCTGCCCTCTTGGACCAAGTTTAGGAAGACAAATCAATTACAGTCATGTTGCAAATATACAGAACCAGGCTGAAATGAAAGCATGATCATCATACTTAATATGATTGAAAACCAACAGAAGCAGAGGTACCGGAGATCCTTTTAACAGATGAGAAGTCAGATTCAAAAATATTGACTTAGACTGGGGTTGTAGATCAGCTGGCAGAGTGCTTGCCTGGCATGCATGAAGCCCTATGTTCAAGCCCCAGCAACTCATAAACCATGGTGGCACATGCCAACAATCCCAGTGCTTAGGATGTAGAAACATGAAAATCCTGAGTTCTGGGTTACCTCTACTGCCTAGCATGCCAACCTTGGATGCATGAGAACCAGTATCAAAAACAGTTAACGATTTTTCCACAGAAGTGCCAGAACCTAGACTCCAAACAGACCTGGCTATTTCCAAAGCTGCCTTCTGCTCAATGTCACCCCCCTTCCTTTAGAAACCTAATGACTAGCTGCTTGGCTCAATTATGTTTCAAGCTCACATTGTTGGGCCTGGGATGGCTGGGTCTTGAGTTTTGCATATACACAATCATAAGCCTTTGACTGTAGAGATCATTTTTTTTCTGCAGCAGATACACACTTTCAAGCACACAAACATTCAATACACAGGGACAGAATGACCCTGCTAGATCTCCTCTTGGGCAACACCTCCGCTATATCCTTTATGACACGCAGATGGTGAAACTAAGGCCCAGCCTCAGCCCAGCATTAAAAGATCCAGTCAGATACAGGACCCTGAGGCCACTCTCCACGCTGCTTCCCCGCCAGACATTACCAAGTCATTTATAGCGACAAATGATTTTTTAATACATTCATCAATATTTTAGAGACTGGTGAAATCTAATTACAAGATTTGGATGTAACAAAGCCTTTCTATGCAGCAGAGAATATTTAAAAATCTGTGTAACTTGGTCCTCAAAGTCACATACAACTGCAAAGAGCACATGGAACTCTGGAGAGCCACGCTTTATTATGTAGCTCCCTACATAGCTCCCTACACACCAGCTAGCTTGCATGTTAGAAAAGACTTGTACATCTGTGTGAGAGAAAAGCAAGGGAAGGAGATGGAGGAGAATTGTTCCGTCAACATTCATAAAAGAATTTAACCAAGCTAAGCTATACCGAGCTGGGGTTAAACCCAAGCCCTTGAGTACGTTAAACAAGCACTGTTACTACTAAGCAAAAACCCCTATCCATATTGACAGTTTTTGGTTCTTTGACAAAAAAAAATATCACTAATCCTTCACTACCCATTTCTCTTAAAACATTCAGATTGCTTATGACATAATAAAGAAACTGAGTCTAATAGTGAAGTGATGATTAGGAAGAATCCCTGGGCACAGATTCCATCTTCACACCTGGTGTATTGTTACGTTTTATAAGGTTCTTATCCTGCAACAAAAAGTCTGAGGCAGGGGTGGGTGGAACACCACCATGAAGAATGGTTTGTCTTGGATCACAGTTTGAGGACACAGCTCATCACAGCAGAGAAGGCATGGACCATGGGACCACCAGTCTCCTTGCATCCGCAGTCAGGGAGCAGAGAGATGCTGGTGCTCAGCTTGCTTTCCACTTTCCCTTTCAGTCCTATGGTTTTCACAAGCACTTCACTGGAGACGTGTGGTGACCTCTATGTCTTCCCACCTTCCTAAACCACGATATGCTAAAGTGTATCCACACCCCTCAGGAAGCTAAGCCTACCTAACTACCTAACCGCTGCATTGCTATGTAACAGTTGCATTGTGGTTGACGAGCTGATAAAATGTGATCATTTTACAGACTCTTAATTATGCATTAATTTCAACACTGTGGTTTTCTTTTCCGATTTTGAAACCTTTTAGGTTGTCACAAAGCTCTGTTGAGTTGTGACTATGGTGCTTAATGGCCTTTCCTATTTGGTGGTTAAATGAGCTGTGCCAACACTTCAGATGGTAGGAAAGGTAGTGCCATGTTGCCTAAAACAGGATCTGAGCACTTACAGAAACAACCTTCCCCAGGTCTATGTTTTATTTCCAGTTCCTTTAGGAGGAGAGAATGAAAATTGCTGTCAGAAATTTTATATATATTTTTTGCATATATATTGCATGTGTATACATGCTCTTTGTTTTAATGTGTTAATTATATCATATGCTTCATTGAATTTTCATTTAGATTCATCAATATATTTTTTTAAAAATCTGTCTTCCTAACATACCTAATTTTTTTAAAAGCCCTCCCAGGAAAATTAAAATTTGCTCAGTACTTCCAGGTACTATTACACATCTCATAGTCACGTCTTCTAAACTCAGAGTTGCCTGTACTATATATAACTGAGTTAGCATATCAAGTAAGTCAAGACTAACTTCAGAAAATCATTCAATCATACTTCTTTGTCTGGGAGCCTGACACATGATGGAGGATGGAGGATGGAGGGATGATAGATGGATTATGGATGGATGGATGGATGGATGGATGGATGGATGGATGGATGGATGGATGGATGATAGATGAATGGTGGATAGACAGACAGACAGACAGACAGATAGTTAAGTTCCAGGAAGACACAGAGTACCCACCAGGCCAAGACCAGCTGTGCCACAGGTACCATGACTTTGTCAACACAACGGTTTGTCAATACACAGTGTTCTGGGAAAGAACCACACAAGTGACTTTAATACATAAATCTTGGTGCAGAGCACCAGGGCCTCCTCAGCCAGCCCTGAAAACTCAAAACCAACCCAGGGGTAGAAAGTCAGTTATTATTCAGTGTTATTATTCAGGAGCTGGCAGTCCACAGACAGCTCGGTTACAGAAGGGTACTGAAAAGACGGTTCAGTCCTTAAGAGCGCTTACTGCTCTTGCAGAGGACCTAAGCTCAGTTCCCAGCACCCCCGTGGCAGCTCACAATCACCTGTAACTACCGCTCCAGGGGACCTGGCGCCCTCTTCTGGGATCTCAGGCAACAACACTCATGTGTACAGACACACAATAAAGATTCAAATTTTTTTTAAGTAATAAAGTTTCTCCCCTATCTTTTCTTTGGGCATGGCCCAGCAAGCAATGCCTGGCAAATATTCTTTGTTTTGATCTGATTTTACAAGGTTTTTTATCTGATTCACTCAGCTGGTAGGTGCTTTCTCAGTCTTAATTGGTCAGTAATGCTTTATGCTTTTCCTCTGATGTAATCTCAAAACTGCCTATGTTACCATAATTTCCCTAATTCAGGCCCCAGTTGTCACACGTATGAACTATTAGACCTTCCCAGTTCCCAGAAAGAGCCCAGACTTTGAAGACAGTCTGTCTTGGACAGTGTCCTGGTGGTGGGTTTACTTAATGTCTCTTGGATTCTAGGACACTCTTAAATAAAGTCAATGCACTTTTCTTTTTTAATTTATATGTGTATGGGTGTTTTGCCTTCTTGTATGTCTGTGCATCAAGCCAGTCCAAATCCCAGCATTTAAGGGTAGATGACCTTCAGGCCCCACATCTTATAGAGTTGCCTGTGGCAGTTGGTAAGCACTGCTGGAGGTAGAAACATTCTTTACTAAGAGTGTGGTGTGGCAATGGGTAGGTTTTCCATGCGCCAATGAATGGTCCCATACCCATGAACATATGGATTGCATTAACTGAACTATTGCCTGCAGAGGCCAGAAAAAGACATCAGATCCCCTGGAACTGGAGTTACAGGTGGTTGTGAACAGCCACGTAGTTGCTGGGAATCAAACCCAGGTCCTCTGGAAGAGCAGCCCGTGTACTTAACTGAAGAGCCATCTCTCCAGCCCTCAAACAACTTTTATTCTTTCTATTTTTAAGACTTTCATGTATGACAAAATATAATCATAAGCCCCAAATTTTCCCCTCCAACTCCTCCACATCCTTCCCAATGTACTCCCCTCTCAACTTCGTGTGTTCTTTTTAGTAACCAATTAAATTCAGCTAATGCTTTGCATGTTCATGAGTGTAGGGTCATTCACTGGAGCATGGGAACCCTACAAGTGGCCACACCATCAATGAAAGGGGTTCTCCCCCGACAGCTATCAATTACTACTAGCAGCCCTGCAAGGGATGAGGCCTGGAGGTCATCTATCCCATATGCCAGGACTTGGGCTAGCTTGATCTTATTTTTGACCATGTGAAGACTGTTAGGGTCATGTGACAAAGTTCTGACCAATAAGGTTCTAACAGACTAATAAAGAGGTGAGGAGGGGAAGGATGGGTTCTGTGTAGCTTCCTTAAAGCTCATTTTTATTTTCAACTAATAAGCAGTAATGGTATGTATCTGTCTGTACACTGTGTGTTTCCACACATATCTACAGTGCATAGGATCTCAGGCTGAGTGGCAAGCTCAATTTCAGGCATTTATCATTGCTATGTGTGGGACCATTTACAGTCTTCTCTACTAGCTATTTTGAAATATTTGTTTTTGGCTAAATTTATCCTACTGTGCGGGAGAACATTAGAAGTTATCTCCCAGCTCCACCTC
>PVIU01023474.1:0-13437 GCA_004026605.1 Ondatra zibethicus
GGTCCAGTCGAAGAGCAGAAGAATCTTCATCCGGCGACAGATGGAGATAGAGACAGAGACCCACGTTGGAACACTGGACTGAGCTCCCAAGGCCCAGTTGAAGAGCAGAAGGAGGGAGAAGATGAACACAGAAGTCAGAACCGCAAGGGATTCGTCCACCCATTGAGATGGTGTGCCCGATCTAGTGGGAGCTCACCAACGCCAGCTGGACTGGGACTGAACGAGCATGTGATCGAAACAGACTCTCTGAATATGACTGACAATGGGGACTGACTGAGAAGCCAATGATAATGGCACTGGGATTTGATTCTACTGCATGTACTGGCTTTTTGGGATCCTAGTCAGTTTGGATTCACACCTTCCTAGGCTTGGATGGAGGCAAGAGGGCCTTGGGCTTCCCACAGGGCAGGGTAACCTGCCCTCTCTTAGGACTGGAGGGGAAAAGGGGAGGGGGAGTGGGGAAGCGGGAGGGAAATGGGAGGAGCGGAGGAGGTGGAAATTTTGAATGGTACTATTTATAATGCAATAATAAAAAATTAAATGTGAAAAAAAAGAAATTAGGAAAGAAGATCACCTGTTCAGATGAGGAAACCAACCAACTTTTCTGCATGCTGTGTTATTCTGGGTAT
Organism: Ondatra zibethicus; assembly: GCA_004026605.1. Lineage (NCBI taxonomy): Eukaryota > Metazoa > Chordata > Mammalia > Rodentia > Cricetidae > Ondatra > Ondatra zibethicus. Next base: position 630 of record PVIU01023474.1, read on the forward strand.
TCATGGGTGGCAGGATTCAAGGTATAATAGAGGAAATTTTTGTGGGTAAGCTTTAGAGATGTGGTCTACTCTGGGATGCTAGCATAGGATAAGAGAGAATCAGTTTGGCAGGAGGAGATTCTGGCTATGTGTGTGTGCATTTTGGGACCCCCAGAAATCAGTTAGGGTGAAGAGATTTGGAAGTGAATAGAGGATTTTATGTGTGGCTTTGGAAACCTGGTGATGGGACTGTGGGTCTAGTATATAGGTCCCCAAAGGAATGACGCTCTCTGCAGTGCAGCAGAGTGCCATGTTCTCCTCATTGTTTAACCTTCTCTGCTTGTGACACCTTGACCCCCTAACAACCCAATTTTTCTTGAGTGCTGCATGATGGAAGACAAAAAATGAAGGCAGAATCCAAGTACTTCATCTGCTGTTAGTTTCCTTAATTGTATTTCCTTCACATTCTTTATAAATAGATTTTAAGTAAGACACTATGTTCTTTAAATTGTGCATTTCTGTTGTTATGGAAACGGCTGCTTTTATTTCTGCTACCCTCCCCCCCATTCCCCAGCTTAGTCATAAAATAGAAGTTATTAACTGCTCTTTCAGACAGGTGAATTATCCGGTAACCTTGATCTTTAAGACACTCTCCATGAGTGGATCAGAATAACCCATGACTGCCGTCTCTGTAAGAAAGCATCAGGTGAGCAGCAGATGTGGTCCATCCAGGCTAACTCTTCAAATGGTAAATGATTCACTGCATAGATCAGAGACTGTTGGAACTTCAGAGGAATCTCAAAAGTGATAATCCTCATAATAATAATTTTAAATCACCTTCTTGTGTGCATTCAATTCATTAATTAATCTCTAAAAGAAACTGGAAATTAAATTATTTGTTCAGAAACACTTACTGAACATTAATGCAAAGTTGGGGCAGACACAGATCATTGCACAGTGCCTGTCACACAAAAGAATGTCAGCACAGATATTCTATCTGTGAATGAATGAAACTGTTTCTTCCTCCAGGCTTTGGAGGGTATACATGTTGATGGTGATGCTGTTCCAGGCAAATATTTACAAATGGGTATGTACAAAATGTTGTGGGAGCAGATGTTGGTTCACAACCCCCATTACTTACTGTTTTGTAAAAAAGAAGCAAATTAAAACTATGGTTATTCAGAAATGTGTCATACTTTCCTCTGCAGCGAAGCATTCTAGCCTGGGAGGAAGTTCTTTAAGATGTAGGAAGTAAACTACTCAACTGTTTCAGGAAATTTCTAAATCTTACCAATTGCACAAGGTCCTTCCCTCCTCATGAAAATAAAAGCAATAAGGACTGTTAAAGAGAGAACTCTTTGACTTGTTGAGCTGCTTGTAAATCCTACAGAGAGCTCCAAGGTTCCAGCTTTCATGAGTTCTCGTCCACACTGGTATGGGCATTTGTGATGTGGCTGTCCTTGAGTCACCCTTGCTACTGTAAATAATCTCATATTTATACTCTTTTAAGTACTCCCGGTGAACCCAAAGCCCCACTCAGTTGGACTTTGGTGGTATTGTTACTTGGTCTGAATTTTTTTATTGAGCTCTACATTTTTCTCTGCTCCTCATCCTGCCTCTCCCCTCCCCTTCAACCCTCTTCCGAGGTCCCCATGCTCCCAATTTACTCAGGAGATCTTGTCTTTTTCTACTACCCATGCAGATTAGATCCATGTATGTCTCTCTTAGTGTCCTCATTGTTGTCTAGGTTCTGTGGGATTGTGATTTGTGGGCTGGATTTCTTTGCTTTATGTTTAAAAACCACTTATGAGTGAGTACATGTGATAATTATCTTTCTATATCTGGGTTACCTCACTCAAAATGATGTTTTCTAGCTCCATCCATTTTCCTTCAAAATTCAAGATGTTGTTATTTTTCTTCTACGGTATAGTAATCCATTGTGTAAATGGACCACATTTTCCTTATCCATTCTTTGGTGGAGGGGCATTTAGGTTGTTTCTAGGTTCTGGCTATGACAAACAATGCTGCTATAAACATAGTTGAGCACATGTCCCTGTGGCACAATTGAGCATTTTTTGGATATATACCCAAAAGTGGTATTACTGGGTCTTGAGAAAGGTTGTTTCCTAATTTTCTGGGAAATCGTCACACTGACATTCAAAGTGGTTGTACCAGCTTGCATTCCCACCAGCAATGCAGGAGTGTTCCCTTTATCCCATAACCTCTCCAGCATAAGGTGTCATCAGTGTTTTTGATCTTGGCCATTCTTACAGGTGTAAGATAGAATCTCAGAGTTGTTTTGATTTGCATTTCTCTGATGATGTTGAGCATTTCCTTAAGTGTCTTTCAGCCATTTTAGATTCCTCTATTGAGAGTTCTCTCTTTAGGTCTATACTCCATTTTTTTTTTACTGGATTATTTGTTGTTTTGATGACCAATTTCTTGAGTTCTTTGTATATTTTGGAAATCAGACCTCGTCTTATTGACTGTGTCCTTTGCTTACAGAAACTTTTAAGTTTCAGGAAGTCCCATTTATTAATTGTTTCTCTCAATGTCTGTGCTGCTGGGGTTATATTTAGGATGTTGTTTCCTGTGCCAGTGCATTCAAGTGTACTTCCCACTTTCTCTTCTATAAGGTCCAGTGTGGCTGGCTTTATGTTGAGGTCTTTCATTCATTTGAACCATTTTGTGCATGGTGATAGATATGGATCTATTTTCATTTTTCTACATGGTCAACAGGACAAAACAGTAGCCTACAGAATGGGAAAATATCTTCACCAACCCCATATCAGACAGAGGTCTAATCTCAGCCTCATAAAAAGAGTTTGGCAATGTTCTTTCTGTTTCTATTGTGTGGAATAATTTGATGAGTATTGGTATTAGTTCTTCTTTGAAAATCTTGTAGAATTCTGAGCTGAAACCATCTGGTCCTGAGCTTTTTTTTTTTTTGGTTGGGAGACTTTAGGTGACTGTTTCTATTTCTTTAGCAGTTATAGGCCTTTTTAATTTGCTTATCTTGTCTTGATTAAATTTTGAAAAGTGATATTTATCCAGAAAGTTGTCCATTTCCTTTAAGTTTTCCAATTTTGTGGAGTACAGGTTTTCGAAATATAGCCTGATGATTCTCTGTATTTCCTACATGTCTGTTGTCATGTCCCTCTTTTCTTTTCTGATTTTGTTAATTTGGATAGTTTCTCTCTGCCTTTCGGTTAGTTTGAATAAAGGTTTGTCTATTTTGTTGATTTTCTGGAAGACAAAGAATCAACTCTTTGTCTCATTGATTCTTTGTATTCTTTTCTTTGTTTCTATTTTGTTGATTTCAGTTCTCAATTTGATTATTTCCTGCTGTCTAGTTCTCTTGGGTGAGATGGCTTCTTTTAGTTCTAAAGTTTTCAAATGTTCTGTTAATTCACTAGCGTGGGATTTTTCCAGCTTCTTTATGTAGGCATTTAGTGCTATGAACTTTCCTCGTGACACTACTTTCATTGTGTTCCATAAATTTGGGTGTGTTGTGTGATTATTTTCATTGAATTTTAGGAAGTCTTTAATTTCTCCTTTTATTTATTTATTTATTTATTTATTTATTTATTATTTATCCAGGTGAGCATTGTTTAATTTCCATGTGTTTGTGGGCTTTCTGGAATTAGTATTCTCAGACCTACAGAGGTTTCTGGTTCCTGCCTATTCCCTTTGATGTTCCAGACCAAAGCCCAGATCCACAAAGTTCCTGGCTCAAGCCTACTCCCTCTGAGGTTCCAAACTCACACCTGAACCTTTAGAGACCTCTGGTTCATGCCTATTCCCTCGGAGGTTCCAGATTCATGCCCAGACCCGCAGAGGACCTGACTCAGGCGTAGTTCCTCAGAAGTCCTAGACTCTTGCCCAGACCCACAGGGGTCCTGGCTTAGGTCTACTCCCTTGAAGGTCCCAGATTCACTTCCGGACCCTCAGAGGTCTCTGTCTTTGTCTCATTTGCTCAGCAGTTGTTCCCCTGTACCTGTTCCTGTGGAGTTCCCTGACTCATGTCTGCTCTGGCCCAGGTTGCTGGCTCAATCCTGGTCCACCAATGTCTCTGAACTGGATCCGCTCCCCCTCCCACGGATCTTGCTTTCTCAGGCCCACTTCAGCCTAGGTAGCTCAGTTGGTCTCTTTTTTATTCCCTATCTGAGCTGACTAGACTTTTGCTTACATCTCTCCTGGAATAGTGTCACAAAATAAAGGGAAGAACTCACTATGGGATCCAAGTTTCCTAAATTCTATTCTGGTAGTTTTTGTTCTGTTGGTTGGTCCATCACACTGACTCTAAACTTTGAGTTCTGAAATTTGAGTTGATAAAGTAGTCACCTGGTATTATTGATTAAATGTTTGTGCCATCCACTTATGCACTGAATTCCTGAAGCCCTAAAGTGATGTATTAGGAGGTAGAGCTTTTAGGGGGTAGTTAGGTTATGAGGGTGGAGCCCACATAAATAGGATTAGTGCCCTTGTAAAAAAGGTCCTGGAAAGGGGACATTGCTTGTCTTTTCTACCATGTGAGGATACCATGGAAGGACTATGAATTTGAAAACAGCCTCTCTGTCTCTCATTGAATACCAAATCCATTAATTCTATGAAGCTGTAAGATATAAACATTGTCTAAAACAGTCACCCATCCTGTGATATTTTTGTTATAGCCACCTTAATGAACTAATATATCAAGGACTCTTGTTCAATCATGCTTTGAAATCTGTAGATCTCAAGTTGGCTTTGAGATTTTGCATCTGTCTAGGGTACAAAATGTATTATGTTTGATATCAGGAGTTTACAATATCATTTTATAACTACAAGAACCAAGTACACTGTTAAGTCAATTAAAAACATTTTTTGATCACACTGTCTTCCTCAGTCTGCGAGGTGACAGCAAAGATCAATGGCACATGCTCCTGAGGCTTATGTTCAGGAGGGGCTGATCAGGCATGAAAACAAGCAAGTTTTATTGGCTCTATTCTTCTGCTCTATGATAAAGCGGCTAGGGCTATACAGAAAAAAGCAAAATTGAAGAATAGGTGGTGTCATTGATGGGGAGAGTTGCATTTACAAGTGGGAATTTTAGGTATGACTCTTGCTATAAAGTTGAAGGAAGTATAAAAGATAAAGATATTTGAGGAAAAGTATTCTAGGAAGAGAATTAGGAAATGCAAAAACCCCAAGGCAAGAAGGAGTCTGATTAGCCATGCCTAGGAGGTATGTCTGCCTGAGACTGAGAAGGCAATAAGATATAAGAAAGAAGTAAGCTCCAGCCAGAAATGTAAGAACTTTAGCTTTTATTGGAAGTGAATGGATTTTTTTTTGCAATTGGCTGAGCACAAGAACAACAGAGTCTCATTTATATTTTAGCAGATTCTTCATCCTGGCTCCTGTTGAGAACAAACAATGAGAAGCAAGCAGGGAAGCAGCAGGAAGATCAATCAACCCCATCAATCAAAGGAAGTTCACATTTTACCTCCATCTTCCTGGGGAGCCCCTTCCCAACAGCCAGCATTATGGAAACCAAGAATCACTTTACAAAGCTGTTTTCTCTAGAGTAACCCCAACTTCCCAGTACGGGAAATCAATCCTCAGAGACCTAGCTAGTTAGAGGGTAGAGACTCATCATTCTGTGGGTGTACAGCTGGCAAGGAACTGGGGGATAGAGAAAAAAAAGTACCAAAAAGGGTGCTAAAATTAGGAGCCAACTGGCCAGTGGAAATGAGTTAATTCAGCCAATTACTGACTGGTTTTATGTTATGGGACCTGAATGTTACTGTGCCCAGCCAGTTAAAACCCAGTTTCAGGAATGAGCAGGTTACTGATGGCTCTGTGGTTCTGTTATTAGAAAAAAGGGAATCTATTCAGAGAGTAACATGTATGACACTTAGACCCCTGGTGAATATATGCATTTTTGTGTGTGTTTATGTGTGTCGGGGGGAGGTGCATGTTTATGTGTGGGTGCCTATGCACCTGTCTATGTGTGTGGAGGCCAGAGGCTCACCTTGGATCTAGTTTCTCAAGCATCATCCAGCTTGTTTTTTGAGATAGGATCTCTCTCTTATTGGCCTTAGGTTCACCTATGAGGCTAGGCTGGCTGGCAGTGTGTCCCAGAGATCTACCTTTCCTGTCCTGGGATTACAAGTGGGTATCACAACACCTGGCTTTTTCATATGAGTTCTGTAAGATTGAGCTCCCATTCTCATGCTTGTACAGCAAGAACCTCACCAAATAAACTATGTCTACACCTCCCACCCTTTAAAAGAAATCACCCAAGATCCTGACTAACTTCTGAAGAGAGTTAGAGACTTGCAAGATCTTAATATCATAGCATTGTATATATTGCATGATAACTTTATTTAACTAATGCAGAAAATTGAACATCATAGTGGTCCAGAAAATTTCCAAATGTGGCTGATTATGATATGTCAAACCCTGCCCTTTTCAATTTGGGGGCTTATTATATTGAAATGTTTTCTGTCACAGATGTGGCATGGACTCTCTCCCATGGAATCCCTCAGAAACTAAAGCCTTTCTACCTCTCTCCTACAAGCCTTCAAAGACATCTTGGTTTAGCAGAGGAACAATGAGGAAGACTCAGCTAAGGGGATCTATATGTCATTTTTGTTAATGTCTACTGTCCAGGACTTCATGTCATGGACACAAATGGAAAACCATATCTAGTTATGGGGATTATAGAGCACTGATGCTGCTAAGTAGAAATAAGATGAACTGGGACAAAGAAATACTTGCAGAGAAAAGAGGGGTGTGTATAATGCCTCTATGATGGGTATGTTGGTTATCAACCTTGACACACCCTCCAAGAGGGAACCTCAGTTGAGGAGTTGCTTCCATTAGGTGGTCCTGTGGGTACATCTGTAGGGCATTTCTTTGATTGATGAGTGGGAAGGCTTAGCCCCATATGGGTGGAGCCATCCCTGGCAGTGAGCCTGGCCTGTATAAGAAACTAGCCTCTAGGTTCCTTCCTTAAGTACATGCCCTGACTTCGCTAGATGATGCACTATAACCAGTTAGCTGAAACATGCCCTTTCCTTCCCAAGATGATCTTGTCAGTATTCCAGTACAGTGACAGCAAGCGCATGAGGAGAGGTCCCATCTCTTTCGGATCTAGGATCTCATTTTAGTACATTCTCGTCTACCTTCTCCTCCCTCTTTCCTTCCTATGTCTCTCCATCTTATCTTTCTTTCTTCCCTTCTTCCTGAGATTTTTCACCCTTCTCTCCTTTCACCAATATATAGTGTATATCTAGAAACTAGAGAGGTGTTGGGGAGCATTAGGTTGGAGTCAGCACCCATTCTATATTCCTTTTGGCCATAGTAGACACAAGAACTGAATATCAAAGCAGAAGTGACACCTGCCACTTGTGTGAGTAAAGTGCCCTAGACGTACAATGAGGAACTGGAAAGGATGAGCTAGATTCTAGTAGTTGTGTGTACCACCTGGGGAACATGGGTCTGCTACACTTAAGGAACTCATTTACATACCTCTAAAACTGGAATGAGATCTTGCAGTTGGTGGCAGTAGGGTGGGCAGAGCACTTTGGAGAAGGTTCTTTGGTGAATGTTAGGCTCTGTCTGGAAGCCTTCATCCTAGAGATGCAGAGGAGGTTGAATGTATAGGCAGTACCAGCTAGAGATCCTGTAGGGCCAGTTTTGCACTGTAATGATCTGTGTGAAGGCCAGTTCTGGGCTAACTGAAAATGCACCTGTACCTTTAGAGCAGGAGCTTGGGTCAGTGGCATACCCCCATGGGGTCATGATTGAATTTCAATACCGCAGTTTGACACTGCAACTCCTTGCCTGACTTTAACTCCATTGCCTTCTTTTATGGAGTCTCACAGTTTTGTTGGACTCACCTGGGCCACACAGGGAAATAACAGCCCTACAATGTCTCCTAACAGAGGAATTTTCTCAGACTAGACCCCTTGATGGGGACATTATTATATCTACTACACGTGGAAAATCAATTTTGTGTGTGCGTGTGAGCATGTGCATATGTGTGTGTGCATGCGTGTGTGTGAAGCTACCTCTCTACCAATTGCCTTGCAGTAGGTTGGACAAAGGAAAGAATGCTTTGTATCCTATTTGGTCTCTGCAGAATCTTTACCAAAGCCATGCAAGGCGCTTTTGCTCTTCTAAGTTCCCAGGTGCAGGAAGAGGCGAGAGGCACACAGTTGGTTTCTCCATACCTGTCACTCATGCCTCTCCAGCCAGCTCATTCTGTATGGAATAAAGAAATTCTGTATGGAAGTTCTTTATTGAGCTAAGCTTTTTATTATTTCAAAGAATGTACAATGGAAAGAAATAGGGAGGGGGAAAGTGGTAGCACTGAGGGTTGCTTTTATTTATTTGGATTTCAGAATGAATTAATTTTTGGTTATTTTGGCTGTTGAGAAAACATGTAATAGGAATAAAGATGCTTAATGCTTATTTGTGGATGAAAGATTTTATCAGTGTGGGGACTTTGGAGTAGAAGGGGCTGGAGGAAGGTGCTTAGAAAGAAGTGAGGCTTGGACCTGTAGGTGAAGTGTCTCAATATTGTCAGTCTGGAACTCTGGCTTTTCTAGGCTATGAGTACCAACTGCTCTCTGTGCTAATGTAGCATGAATGAATCTCTCCAGATTCTAATATTTACGTATGTGGTGGTTCAACAATCATGCTTACTGACATTAGAGGCCCCATAGTGGACAGGATTTAAACAAATACAAACACGTGGTATGTCTTCACAATCGTCACATTGAAAAGAGTGTGAAGCAGAGAGAGAACACTGGAAATATCATTCTCCCTGCAAAGGGACTCTCTGGCATTCCTCAGGTTCTTTATGTGCTTGCCACCATTTGTGGCACAAACTTGGGGCTGATTCAATAGAAATAGCATACATTATTGAACTAGCCATGAAGGGCTGGAGTTATGGGAAGTGGTAGGCTAAGAAATAAATTGGATTAAGGACAGTATATTCTTTTATCAGCATAAAAAGGAGTTGGAAGTTAGTGTGGACTTTCTGTTGACTTAGACATTGGAGTTCAACATAGGATGAGCAGGGGATGCCTGTGAGTCTCCAGTGGAAACAATTCTGAGTCTATCAGTTTTGCAGCTCTAGCACAAAACGAAGGACAGTCTGTTTGTTCAGCTTCCATTGCAAAATACCAGACTGGCAGGTGCAAGCAGCTACAATCAATTTTTTACAAGTTTGGGAGGCTAGAAACCCAAGATCAGGGTGCTGGCAGGTACTTTCTCCTGAAGTCCTTCAATGTATCTGGCAGACGGCCACTTTCTGTATCCTTATCTGTCCCCCCATCCTCTCCTTCTCCCTTTTTCTTTCTCTCTCTCCTTACTAAATACTACATGTAGACCCCAAACTTACAATTCTCCAGGCTCCTGTCCTGAGTGAGAGGAGCACAGGTGAGCATCTCCAAGCACACTCTACTCGTTTCTTAAAAGACAAATGCCATAATACGTCATAGCCCCATCCTTATGATTCAGTCTCAGCAATTTAAAGTCTCTCCAAGTATCACACTGGGAATTAGGACATCAACATGTAAATTTTGGGGAGAGAATTCAGCCCACTACAGTGACTATGGTCCTCAGAAGGAAAGACATATAACAAGAAAAATGCCTGCTTGGATAAACAACTGACAAACTTTATGAAGAAACATCCTCTGGAAAAAAAGTACATGTTCATTGTGAAGATATTTGCTGGGAGAAGTATCCATTGGGAAGATCCATGAAAAAGAATGTGTGTGGTGTGTGTGTGTGTGTATGTGTGTGTGGTATGTGTAAGAGAGAGTGTGTATATATGTATATGCTTAATTCTCTAGAGGAATATCCTTTTCAGGAAAATGTTTCCGAGGGAATCTTTGACTGAAAAAAAACCCATAAATAAGACCAGGGAGCATGTATGTGACATGGGTCACAACTAGAATAAAAACCATCCAAAGAAACCCCTGTGTGATGGGTTAAATAACCACCAGGTGGATATGTAGGATAAATTGGTAATCATTAGGAAAACAGCCCCTGCCTAAGATTCCCATCATAAAAAGCAGGGTACTAGTATTTATTCTAGGTGTGTGGTGAGTCATGCATTCTCAAGGGTTTTATGTGCATTGCCTCACTTCTCCTCATGGTTCCGAGAATTGAGTACTAGTATAAACTCAATTTTACAGACTGGGAAACTGACACACAGACTTTGGTATACTACCCAAGACTTCACAGGAAGCTCTAGCTTTGAAGTCAGTGTAGTCATGTAGTACTTATTGAGTATTGAGTGCCTTCCTATGGATCAAGAACTGGGCAAGGCAAGGAAATCTAATACTGGATCAATCATGAACCACAGTTCTAAGAAAGCAACATGGGAGTAGCAGTTTCCCAAACAGACAATGAACTCTGGGTAAATAAGCCCTGGTGTGTGTGTGTGTGTGTGTGTGTGTGTGTGCAAAATAGTTTTTTTTCTATTTCTATAGTGGGAATCAGAACAAAATGTTTCTACCTGCTTCAAGTCGATTTTAGTACCTAGCAAGGGAGTTTGTGTAGGCTTGAGGCAAACAACAGCTCCTCTGGGAGAGACACCCACTGGGAAATCATGAATACCCATGAGAACAATCACCTGTGAATTGGGAACCAATCCCAAGGGGGAAATACTCACTGAAACATCTGTTTGCTTGCTTAGGAGCTTGCCTGGAGCCTAGTATAGTAGGGAGGACCTCTATCTAGGTTTTCAGTCTTGACCACACGAACTCCATAAGGTAATCAAGTCATGAAGCAACCTGGCCACTGAAATGAGCTAGAAGAGCCTGGTTGTAAGGTATAATTGTGTGGGGTCTGGTGAACATTCTGACTTCTCTTTATCTTCGGAAACCATTTACAATCTAACACATTTATATATTGGCAGTACTAGGTTGAATTTCTGCTTATTTAGTTCATTATGGTGGTGCTTAGAAAAGCTGGTGTTCAGTAAATTTCCAAATAAACAATAACCTTAGCTATAGAAGATACATTGACAGCTTAGATGCATAAGGTCAGATGACTCCATTTGAATCCCAGCTCTGGCATTTTCTGACTATTCAACTTGGTTATAGTGTTTGTTGACTCTGGGTCAGTTTGTGAATCTGTATTCTGGGGCCAGTGGCTCTTAGGTGTATTAGATGATGAGATAGCTGTGTAGTACCCAGTATAGCTGGTCATAGAGTAATTGAAACAGTCCCATCCCCCCATGGAGAATATAATCAAGTGTGTCATCCTTCAGTTACCAATGTTCCCCTCAAATATGCAAACTAGGGCCCTGGGTCAGAGCGTCTGATCTTTTAACCAGAATCTACAGCTCAGATTTTCTCTTCTTTGCTGTCTCTAGAGAATCAGGGTTCTGTAGGATCCATATGTTTCTGTAATTAGACATCAATTATTAAAACGATAAAATATTGATGAGTTGTTTTATAAAACAGACAGACTTTAATGTATTGATTACAAATTGAGAAAGACTTAGTGAACTGCAAGAGAAGAGAACTGCTCAGTGATGGTGGGCCAATTCCTTCTGTGGTCCAATTCAGAGGCAGTTGTGTGAATATATCCCTCTCAGGTTGGTTGTTTCCTGCTGTTCTCATTTGAGCCAGAGGATGTTGAACATCTCTCCTCCTTGGGATATTAAAAGCTACCCCAAGATGGTGTAGGAGGGTCTTCTGTTTGTATATTGCCCTCATTGGTTAAATAAAGAAAACTGCCTTGGCCTTTTGGTAGGACAGCCCTTAGGTAGGCGGAGTAGACAGAAGGGAATGCTGTAAGAGAGAAGGCAGTGTGGCAGAAGCAGACGCCATGCTTCTCCAGCACAAGATGGACCCTGGTTAGACTCATGCCGGTAAGCCACAACTCAAGTGGCGATACACATTAATGGAGATGGGCTAAAATAATATGAGAGAGTTAGCCAATAAGGGGCTGGAGATAATGGGCCAGGCAGTATTTAAATGAATACAGTTTCCGTGTAATTATTTCGGGTACACACCGGGAGCCGGATGGCACAAGGGGCCCGGCGCCGGGAACGCAGCCTGAGCCCCTCATTACAACAGATTGGCTCCTCAACGTGGACTGAATTGACTTAAAAACCTGAGATGGCTTAAAAAAGAGAGAGAGTTTAACAGAGTTTTTGCTGTTTGCTAGCAAGGTGCCGCAGGGAAAATTTCCTCACCCAGCAGCCGCAACAGTAAAAAAGCTGCAGCGGTTTTAAAATGCCGGCTTTCTGGGCTATGCTGCCGGCACCATCTCTGGCTCCCACTGGAGACAGATTATTTGATGGCAATGTGGACTGCTGTGTGCTTGGAACTGTGCTCGGCTCAGGGGCACCACATGGCTCTGAGGCAGGAGCGGTGCTGGCTCAGCCATGATGAACTGTGCTAATCTCAGGCAGCATCGTAATTATCATAATAAAAGCACAGTAAAGGTTTCGACTGGGCAGGAAACAGGCAGTACCTTACAACTCCTACAAAGTGCAACTTAAGTTTTTAAGAACTGCTTAACCTTTTAAGAAGTGCTCCTGGATAGTAAAGAATTACAGATTCACAATAGGACAGACTCAGACATAAAAGACCTCTAAATGGGTCACAGTGTTGGATGGCTGTACGTAGGCTTGGGAGAGAAAAGAAAAAGAGTATAGTGAGTCATAAAATAATGTTGATGCTTAAAAATAAAAGGGTAAAGTCTTTAAAGAGACAGAGTACAGATAGTCAAAGATTAAAAAAATAATAAGCCACGTAAAAATGGAAAATTCACAGAATGTCTGGATTATGTATTTTATTGTGTTTTCTTTAAATTTTTT
>PVIU01023474.1:13537-27462 GCA_004026605.1 Ondatra zibethicus
CCAGCATGGATATTATAAAGTTATTATTACTTCAAAATTTGGGTCTAATGTTATGATGCTTTGGAAGAGAGGTTCTTCTTTTGTTTTCACAGAGGATGAAACCCTGTGGATTCCTTCTAGACCAATGTGGTTTGATAGACCACGCCCTCCTGAAGGTCACTGTGAACACCTTCAGAAAATTACTTCACTCAACTGGTGACTGAGATGAACAGGATACACCATAAAAGACCTGACTGACAGCGCCCCCATACAGCAGGAAGAAGTTTGGAGAGAAGTAACTACGCCCATATTCCCAAATACTGTTTATAAATGTTCTTTAAATTTAAAGGGGGAGATGATATAGATATGGATAATTTACATCGGTATAAATTTTGCTTTATTGATATAAATTTAAGGTCAATTTTGTTATATATATATATATATGTATTTCTGATATTGATTAAGGTATTGTGATTGTGTAGTTCATTTAAAAATGTAATGTATAATTAAGAAATGTAGGTTGTTAATGGATAATCATTGATATAGTCAAGCTTGTAGTCATGTTAGTTAGATTTTCTAGATGTGCATAGATATATTTCAGATAGGCATTCTTCATATCTTTCAAAAATGACAGAACATGGCATTTAAATATTTTAATAACTTAGGACTTTTCATGACAATGAGACACGTCTGCTCCTGGCAGCACCAGCTACTTCAAGAGGAAGATGGGCATCGAAGAGATTCCTTATGGAGTTGGTTTGCCATTTGGGCAAGAAAGTGCTCTTGCCTGGACTGTTGCATAAAGAGGACTGCTAAACTTGCCTAAAGGTGAGATGATCCTTCAGGGTTCCTGCTTCATGAAAGAGTCTACGAGACATTCTGCAGGACACAGAAGAAAGTGACTGAACTGTCTTTGAATTTTCCTGCTTCATGGAAAAGTCTGCTGGATACTATGGGCCTGTAGGCTGAAGACGGATGCCCCAATGGTACAAAGGAACTTTGGGTGACTGTACAAGTAGCGAGATGTCTCTGTCATTTTTAGAGTTTAGAAGTTCCTTATTACTTGTTTACTTAAGTAATATTATATCCTTCTGGAGTCTTTGATGGAGGTGAAGAATAGATAGATAGTTATAGTTTACCTTAGTTATGATAAAAGATAAAATAGGTTATAACTGTAATTCTTGCATGATAAGTTTTGTTATGTAATTTTACTATGTTAAAGTTAAAGCTTTTCTTTTTTGTTTAAACAGAAAAAGGGGAAATGGTGTAGGAGGGTCTTCTGTTTGTATATTGCCCTCATTGGTTAAATAAAGGAAACTGCCTTGGCCTTTTGGTAGGACAGCCCTTAGGTGGGCAGAGTAGACAGAAGGGAATGCTGTGAGAGAGAAGGCAGTGTGGCAGAAGCAGACGCCATGCTTCTCCAGCACAAGATGGACCCTGGTTAGACTCATGCCGGTAAGCCACAACTCAAGTGGCGATACACATTAATGGAGATGGGCTAAAATAATATGTGAGAGTTAGCCAATAAGGGGCTGGAGATAATGGGCCAGGCAGTATTTAAATGAATACAGTTTCCATGTAATTATTTCGGGTACACACCGGGAGCCGGATGGCACAAGGGGCCCGGCGCCGGGAACGCAGCCTGAGCCCCTCATTACAACACCAAGAGAGATGGAAAAGGGGGCAGGACCTTCTAAAAACAACAAAGGCTTGGCTATTGTTATACCACTTCCCACATGTCTGGACAACAGGTGGCTAACTATAACTCTTCATTTGGAGGTGGTCTAACTATAACTAACTCTTCATTTGGAGGTGGTCTAACTATAACTCTTCATTTGGAGGTGGTCTAACTATAACTCTTCATTTGGAGGTGGCTAACTATAACTCTTCATTTGGAGGTGGTCTACCCGTCATGGGACTCTTCCAAGTTCAGGAAAGCTTGCTCTTCTCTACCCTTTATTTTAAGTTGACAGTTTCCACAGCAGGAAGTGACCTTTACATAAACTCTCATTTATGGATGGAAAACGTAGGCCCATCGAGAAGAAGTACTTTTTTCGAGATTTCACAATGGATAGCTTTCAATTGACACCCTGGTTCCAACTCAGGGGCTGGTGATTCTACTTTCATGTCTTTTTTCTTTAAACTACATTTATTTGTGATCAGAGGAAGCTGGCAGCATGTACTATTCAGAGAATGACTTAAGGAGTTGGTTCTCTCCTTCTACAGAGTGATTCCTGAAGATTGAACTCAGGTCATCATCAGGGTTGGGGGCAAGTGTTTTAACTAACTGAGCTGTCTTACGGGCCCCTAAAGGAAACTTTTTGATGGTAAGAGTTGTGGAGTAGGTATTGGACATTATGAACAACACAGAAGCTGGTGGTTTCTGGACCTAATGAAAGCTCTCTCTCTCTCTCTCTCTCTCTCTCTCTCTCTCTCTCTCTGTGCATGTGCATGTATCTGGACATTTGTTGTGGATACAGCAGTGTGTATATATGTGTATGCACATGTATAGTTTGTGTGTGCACATATGTGTATATAATTGTACATATTTATGTGTGTTACTATCCATATACATTTGTATATTGTGAATGTGTGTATATCTGTTTTTGTGAGGATAGGTGCACTTTTGCATGTATGTGCACATTTGTGTTTCTGTGACTGTGTGTACATTTGTGTATGTGAACATTTTTGTGTGTGTGCACCCTTCTATGTGCACATTTATTTATGAGACTATGTGTACATATTTGGGTGTGTGACTGTGTGCACATTTGTGTGTGAGTATGCATGTTTAATTTTTGTCTGTGTGTACATTTATATGAATACATGCATGTTTACATGTGTGTGTGTGTGTGTGTGTATAAGTGGTTTGCAGGCCAGAGGACAACCTTAGATTTTGCTTCTTAGTCAATGTCTATTTTATATTGACACTAGCCTGGAATTTAGTGATTAGCCCAGGGAACTCCAAGGACTCATTTGACTCTACTTCCACAATGCTGGGTTATAACAGTGCACCATCACATCTGGATTTTTTTTGTGTATGGGCTCTGAAGATTGAATTCAGGTTTTTGTGCTTACAAAGCAATCACATTGCCAACTTAGCCATCTACCTAGCTATGGAAGGTGTTTTAAAAAGAGATTTGAAACTTTGTAGAGTCTGTCATTCATCAGCTATCTGTTCATATCCTACTGACCTTCAATATCTCCCAGGCAGGATGTGGTACACCACTGTACTTCTTACAATGTTCAGCTAGGGAAGAGTTTACCACTCTCACTAATAAAGTTATTACAGTTACTCAATGATACAAAAAATACAATCCTAAAGATTAATGAGGAACTTAGGCTCAGGGAAGTCAGTGAAACTATCCACATTCCCACAGCCTTGTGGTGGCAGAATCAAGAGATAAACTCATCATTTTAGAGGGATTTGATTGTTGTTCTTGCACCAACACCATGTTTCTTTTAATTCTATTTGGAAGAGTTCAATGCCTGAGCAAAAATCATGCATTAATACTGAGGTAAGCTGGGGAGAGGGAAGTTTTTTGCCTCACTTAGTTTTCATGTCTGTTCTGTCTTCTGTCTAGTTCTTTCCAGGGAAGTTGGCAGGCAGGGTACTAGAATATTTACAACTAATATTTATGGAAAACTTCCTGGTGCCAGGTAACCAAGCTACCTGTTTTGCTCTATGCACTCATTTAATATACAGGAGCCTTTGAAATTGGAAATATCATTTCCACATTATGGAAAAAGAAACTGAAGAACCATCTAATTGAATTGGGTAGCTAAGTCAGGACTTGAATCCAACAAGATGGGCTTGGAAACATTTACTTCTATCAAGCCTTAGTTTTGGCCCCTTTTCTGGTCTTGCTTCATACTGCTTTACTTGACAGTATAAATCCTGTTGTTTCTTGGAACTATTACTCTTTGAGTCTCATCTCTGGCCACTTCCTGATCTCTTTCATGGACTGCTTCTTGGCTGCCAACATTTAGTGGGATTTGAATGTGTATTTTCAAACATGTTCTGGAAATTTCATCTCCAATGCAATAACACTAAGAGATGAAATCCCATAGGAGATAATCAGATCATGAAGAGTCCATGTCATAAATGGGTTCATATCACTACAGGACTTTCTTATCCCATTCTTGTCCTCAACATGTTATCTTGTCATGTGGGGCCCTCATTACATGTAGTCCCTCAATTGTAGGTTACCCAGTCTCCAGAATTATAAATTTCCATTCACTGTAATTATCCAGCATGCTTTTCTACTAAAAGCACAAAAATGAATGAAGACACCAATTGTCTAAAAAAGCCTTCTCTGTATATATGTATGTGCATGCATATGTGTGCACATTGAGTGTGCATGTGTGTGTGTACAAACACCCTGAGGTACTACAACATGAATGTGGAGATCAGAGGAAAATGAATCCTCATCTTGTTTGAGATTCTTGTTCTCTTCAGTGTGCTGCAAAACTCTGGGGGTTTTCTCTCCTGTCTCCAATTTTCATTTCATAATAGGAGTGCTAGGGTTACAGATATGTACCAGCACATCTGATTTTATGTACACTCTGGGTATGGGATTTGAATTCATGTCCTCATGCATTCAAAATAAACCATCTAGTTCCTGACTCATCTCCTCAGCAAAGGATTCCAGTTATTTGTATTTGACACACTCTTCTTGGACTATCTCAGCTCACTGTGTGAATTTTACATGCATGACTATTGGTACCCTGCAGGGTTCTGATTCTGTATCACCTGTTCCCAATTCTTCCTTACAACAGAGTGATGCAAAGCTCAGAAAACATGTTGAGAAGTTCCCCCTCTGTCTGTATTTTCTGTAAGAGATTTGGCAGCATCAATAATAGCTCTTTCTTACATGGTTGGGTGGACTTGTGAGCAAAACCAAATCTGTGGACATTCCCTTCTTTGGTAAGCTTAAACTCTGAAGTCACCACACTTCATAGTTATGCTTCTGTTCTGGCTAGTTATTTCACTAGTTTGTGGTTTGCCAAGAATTTGTTCATTTTTCCCACTTAGACAAATTCACATGAAGAAAGGGTGCTTAAGATAGATCCATTTTATCCTTTTACTCTCTATAAGGTCTGAAGTGGTGTAGTCTGTTTTATTTATGTTGACAAATTTTGTCTTCTCTTTTTACTTGGTATTTTTGGTTTCACTGATTTTTTTCTTTTGAATTTCTGTAGGTTATGCTTTAATTTTGTTTTTCTTCTTGACTTGAGTGGTTTTTTTTTGGTTTGTTTGTTCTTTTGTTTTGTTCTTTGTTATTTTTCTATTTCCTTAAAGTTAAAATTTTAGAGATTTATATTTTCTGATATAAGCACTTAAAACTATAATTTAAAAGATTTATTATTTTTATTTTTGTGTATGGGTGTTTGCCTGCCTATATATTTGTATGTCATGTGTATGCCTGATGCTCACAGAGGCCAGAAGAGGGTATCAGATACCCTGGAAATGGAGTTACAGGTTGTTGTGAATCACCATGTGAGTTTTGGGAATGGAACCCACATCTCCTACAAAAGCAGTAAGTGCCATTAACAATTGAGGCATCTCTTCAGCTTCAACCTTTATTTTTGAAGGATTTATTTACTCATTTCTGTATATATGCATCTATGTGTGAGTATGTGCCTATGCATGTACATACACATGGGAACCAGAAGAAGGTATCAGAACCCCTGGAGCTAGAGTTTGTGGGATTCTTATTATTTTTGTGAGTGTTAGAAAGCAAACTTAGGTCCTCTACAAGAACAGGAAGTGCTCTTAGCCATTGAAAAACCTCTTTCCAGCCTCTAAAACTCTCATTTTAGAGGTGATATTTTGTTCGTGATCTAGCAACAACAACAACAATAAGAAAACCAAAACCAACTAAACAAAAAAACTTGTCTGAGGATCAGAATACAGACCTTGCCATACTAGTTAGCCATAGAGGCCAGGTAGTGGTGGCACACACCTTTAATCCTAGCACTCAGGAGGCAGAGGCAGATGGATCTCTGTGAGTTCAAGGCCACCCTGTGCTAGACAGCATTGAATCATTCTTTTTGTTAATTGATTTTTATTGAGCTCAACATTTTTCTCTGCTCCCCTCCCTACCTCTACCCTCCCCCTTCAACCCTCCCACAAGGTCCCCATGCCCCCAATTTACTCAGGAGATCTTGTCTTTTTCTACTTCCCCTGTAGATTAAATCTATGTAAGTCTCTTTTAGTGTCCTCATTGTGGTCTAAGTTCTCTGGGATTGTGGTTTGTAGGCTGGTTTTCTTTGCTTTATATTTAAAAACCACTTATGAGTGAGTACATGTGATAATTGTCGTTCTGTGTCTGGGTTACCTTACTCAAAATAATGTTTTCTAGCTCCATCCATTTTCCTTCAAAATTCAAGATGTCGTTATTTTTTTCTGCTGTATAGTACTCCATTGTGTAAATGGACCACATTTTCCTTATCCATTCTTCAGTGGAGGGGCATTTTGGTTGTTTCCAGGTTCTGGCTGTGACAAACAAAGCTGCTATGAACATAGTTGAGCACATGTTCTTGTGGCACGATTGAGCATCCTTTGGATATATACCCAAAAATGGTATTACTTGGTCTTGAGGAAGGTTGTTTCCTAATTTTCTGAGAAATCACCATACTGATATCCAAAGGGGCTGTACCAGCTTGCATTCCCACCAGCAATGCAGAAGTATTCCCTTTTCCCCACAACCTCTCTGGCATAAGTTGTCATCAGTGTTTTTGATTTTGGCCATTCTTACAGGTGTAAGATAGAATCTCAGAGTTGTTTTGATTTGCATTTCTCTGATGACTAAGGATGATGAAGATTTCCTTAAGTGTCTTTCAGCCATTTTAGATCCCTCTGTTGAGAGTTCTCTGTTTAGGTCTTGTTGCAAGAGGTGCCTGGTTCCTGGCGCAGGGCCCCTTGTCCTGCCCGGCTCCTGGTGCATACCGGAAATAATTACACAGAAACTGTATTCATTGAAATACTGCCTGGCCCATTAGCTCTAGCCTCTTATTGGCTAACTCTCACATATTTGTTTAACCCATTTCTAATAATCTGTGTGTCACCACGAGTCGTGGCTTACCAGGAAAGATTCAGTGTGTCTGACCTGGGAACTTCATGGTGGGCATCTCTCTCTCTCTCTCTCTCTCTCTCTCTCTCTCTCTCTCTGTCCCCTTCCCACTATCCTGTTCTCTTTTTCCTGTCTATCTAAGTCCCGCCCTATCAAAAGGCCAAGGCAGTTTCTTTATTAACCAATAAAAGCAACCCAAATACAGAAGGACCCTCCTACACCAAAGTCTGTACTCCATTTTTTTTATTGGATTATGTGTTCTTTTGATGACCAATTTCTTGAGTTCTTTGCATATTTTGGAGACCCTCTGTGTGATGTGGGGTTAGTGAAGATCTTTTCCATTCTGTAGGTTGCCATTTGTCTTGTTGAATCATTCTTAAAGGAAAACAGAGCCAAGTAGTAGTGGCTCACCCCTTTAATTCCAGAACTAGGGAGGTGGAGACAGGAAGTGATATGGCTGGTTAGAGAAAGGAATATAAAGTGGGAGGAGACAGGATCGCAGGATTCAGACTGAGGTTTCTTAGAGACAACATTCAGTCTGAGGATTTGTAGAGACAGGGTACCCGATTTGGTCTGAGGATTTCATAGACTTAGGAAATAGTGTCTGGCTGCTCTGCTTTTCTGATCTTTCAGCTTTCACCCCCTAATATCTGATTCCAGGTTTTTATTATTAAGATCAGTTAGAAATCACACTACAATTTTCCCTTTTTAAGTGCAATTTTAGCAGAAGTTCACAGATTTGGTATACTTTTACTCAGTTCATGGTATTCTCTTGAGATTTTCTCTTTTGTCTGTTGATCATTTAGAATAATGATAGCTATATATAATATTGGAATTTCCTAGACATGATACTATTGTTTAGTTTCATTATTGCCACAGATCATACTAAATATGATTTCAATCCTTGTTAGCCTCTTAAAGTTTGCCTTATGGTTGATAATGTAATCTTATTTTAGCATTTTATTTGCACAGGAAAGTTTGTGTATTCTGATATTAGATGGACTATTCCATAATATCCATTAGATCTAGTACCTGGCATGTCTGTTCAGTTTTCTGATCTTCATTTCCACTATTCATTCTGTTTATTGTCAAGTGGAGTTTAAAATGTCAAACTACAGTTGTAGATTTGTCTCCTTCTCTCTTTTATTCTGTCAGTATGCTTCCTGTCTCTTGTAACACACTCATATTTATTTTAGACTGTAACTTTCTTGAATTGGTCCCTTTATTATTGTATGTTATCATTGTGTATATCTCTTTAGTCTTGGTGACTTTCTTTGTTCCAAAGTCCACTTATAAACTCTCTCTAGCTTTACTTTTATTAGTGTTTGCTTGATGAATTAATTTTAACTTTTTCTTTGTTTTTACCTTTTCTCTTTCTCGCTACACCCCTCCTCTCTATATATACATATATGCGATATATAGATGTCTTTTATTTTTATTTTTTATGTATATGGGTGTGTACCTGAGTATGGACTTGTGAACAGATGTGAAGTGTACAGAGAGGCCAGAAGAAGGCATAAGATCTTTTGTAGCTAGAGCTATAGCAAATGGATGCTGGGACCTCTTAATCACTGAGCCATCCTTCCAGCCCCTTAAATCATTATACTTCAAGTTAACTTCTTCTATATAGCATGATGTCAGCTAATGTTTTTGTATTCATTTTGTGTATCTATGGCTTTTACTTATTGTCTTTGGACCATGTATATTGATTGTAATTATTGATATCCTTTGATTTAGATTTATCATTTCCATTTTCATTGACTGTTTCCTTTTCGTTCATCTATCTCCTTTTAGGGATGTCTGAATAATCTTAGTATTCTTCTTAATGTTTGTGTGTTTTTGACTGTTAAAGACAGTAACTTTAGTCTTCAGCAAAGGGATTACACTGGATGTACCTCACCTTTCACTGTTCACTCATGGCTGGTTTCTATCATGTTACATGGAATGCAGAAGACTTACTGTCTTGGTGACCCTTCAATTTCTCATCTTTATATTGTCTAATATATTGAATTTAATTAATTAAATATCAGCAGAAAATGTAACGTTTTTACTTTTAACTGTCAAGTATATTCTACAATGTATTATTGAAATATTTATTTTATTATCCTTTTAAAATATTTTGTATTTTTAATTGACAAGGAACAATCATATATATTTAAGGTAGGGTGAAACATTTTGATCCTCACATACCTTGGTATAAGAGTATGTTGGAGGGAGGGCCCCACTTGTTTGCCCAGCCGCCTGGCTAGCTTAGATTCAAAATAATCACACAGAAACTATATTAATTAAAACACTGCTTGGCCCATTAGCTCTAACTTCTTATTGGCTAACTCTTACATCTTAATTTAACCTATCTCCATTAATCTGTGTATCCCTACGAGGTCGTGGCCTACCAGCAAAGTTTCAGCACGTCTATCTCCCTCTCTGCCTTCCTTCTCCCAGCATTTCATCCAGTTTTCCCCGCCTACCTAAATTCTGCCCTATCAACAGGCCAAGGCAGGTTTTTTTATTCATTAAACAACAGAAGCAACACATAGACAGAAGGACCTCCAACATCAAGAGTAAACCAAGATAATTATCCTGTTCATTACTTCTTCAACATTTCTTTGTCAATCTTTTTTTAAAAAAACAAGTACATAAGTAAGTGTGTGTGTGTGTGTGTGTGTGTGTGTGTGTCTAAGAGAGAAAAGGTGACACTCTTCATGTTTCATCTCCTGTCCCCTTTGAGATAGAGAGTCTTATGAGCCCAAATTCTACTAATTAGTCTTGACTTGCTGGCCAGTAAGCCTCAGAGATTTGCCTGTCTCTACTTGCCCAGCACTGGCATTGCAAGTGCATACCACCACACCTGGGCATTTTTGTGTATGTTCTGGATTTACCTCAGGCACTCGTGTTTGCAAGGCAAGTGTTGTACTAACTGATCCATCTCCTCCCTTTCTTTATTCTTTATATTACAAGTTTGGGCCAGTACAAGTAGATCTATCCAGAGGGGTAAGTGTGTGTCCACCCGGCCAGCCAGATACCCTGGGAAGGGAGTACAGGTGCTCTCCAATCCCCTAAACTTTCTTACCATTCAGCAGGGCTTCTCCCTGGCTACTGGCTTTTCTACTTATCCCACCCCAGCTTGTCCCCAAGCACTACTTTCCATCTGTGGGGTCCTAGGATCCCCCAATTCATCCTGCTTCGGGGCTGAGGCTCTGGGGACATTTTGGTGAGTGCAAGGCTGCAGGGGTTTCTTTATTCCACGAAGCCAGCATCTACCAAGCCCACCCTTTAGTCTGTGAGGTCCTTGGCCAGAAAGTGGTCCTGATCCAGTACCAGTAGATCCATCCAGAGGGGGTCTTTAGCTCCACCACCACAGCCTACTTCAGGGAGGAGGGGATCTGAGAGCCAACTCCAGTGCTGAGGGGACCTAAGAGAGGGCAGAACAAGAAAAGTCCCCAAGTACACAGTTAGCCACAGCAAAAATCGAACCAAGCTGCCGAGACTCTCCTGACAGCATTCAAAGGAAGAGATGGGCAGGTGCCAATGCATGAATTCCTCCAACAACCTGAAAAGCAACATGATAACACCAGAATCCAGCACATATGCAACAAGAAGACTTGAACAACCTATTCCAAAGGAAATAGAAGAAATCGACTTTAAATGTAACATTATGAAAGTGATAGAGACCATTAAAGAGGATGTGAAAAACTCCTTTAAAGAAATGGATGAGAAGACAAACAAAAAGCTAGAAGAAATGAATAAATCCCTCAAAGATACCCTAGAAAACCAAGAAAAAGCAATCAAACAGGTAATGGAAACAGTTCAAGACTTGAAAACTGAAATGGAGGCAATGAAGAAAACACAAACTGAGGGATGACTGGATATGGAAAATCTGGGTAAACAAACAGGAACTACAAAGACAAGTATAACCAACAGAATACAAGAGATAGGAGAAAGAATCTCAGACGCTGAAGATATGACAGAAAATAAACTCATGGATCAAAGAAAACAGCGAATCCAACAAATTCTTAACACAAAACATCCAGGAAATCTGGGACACCATGAAAAGACCAAACCTAAGAATAATAGGGGTAGAAGAAGGAGAAGAATTACAGCTCAAAGGCCCAGAAAATATGTTCAACAAAATTATTGAAGAAAACTTTCCCAACCTAAAGATAGATATTCCTATGAAGGCACAAGAAGCATACAGAACACTAAATAGACTACTATACCCAGCAAAGCTTTCTTTCATCATCGATGGAGAAAACAAGATATTCTAGGATAAAAACAAATTTAAGCAATACATAGCCACAAAACCAGAATTACAGGAAGTACTAGAAGGAAAGCCACAACTAAAGGAAGCCAACAACACCCATAATAAGACAGACATTTAACAACCCTGCACGAGAACAACTCAAAGAAGGGAAACACACAAACTATTACCAAAAAATAAATAAATAAATAAATAACCGGAGTTAACAACCACTGGTCATTAATATCACTTAATATAGATACACTCAATTCACCTGTAAAAAGGTTAAGAGAATGGATACGAAAACAGGATCCAACATTCTGTTGTTTACAAGAAACACACCTCAACCACAAAGACAGACATTATCTCAGAATAAAGGGTTGGGAAAAGGTTTTTCAATCAAATGGCCCTAAGAAACAAGTGGGTGTGGCTATACTAATATCAAACAAAATCGACTTCAAACTAAAATCAATCAGAAGAGATGGAGATGGACATTTTATACTCTTAAACGGAATAATCAATCAGGATGAAGTCTCAATCCTGAATATATATGTCCCTAATATAAAAGCATCCACATATGTAAAAGAAACATTACTAGAACTCAAAGCACACATCAAACCCCACACACTAATAGTAGGAGATTTCAACACTCCTCTCTTACCAATGGACATGTCAACCACACAGAAACTTAACAGAGAAATATGAGAACTAACAGATATAATGAATCAAATGGACTTAATAGACATCTATAGAACATTCCACCGAAACAAGAAAGAATATACTTTCTTTTCAGCATCTCATGGAACCTTCTCCAAAATTGATCACATACTCAGTAACAAAGCAAACATCCACAGGTACAAAAAAATTGAAGTAACCACCTGTGTCTTATTGGATCATCATGGAGTAAAGTTAGAATTTAAAAACAATTCCACCCCCAGAAAGCCTACAAACTCATGGAAACTGAACAGTCAACTACTGAACCACTCCTGGGTCAAGGAAGAAATAAAGAAAGAAATTAAAGTCTTCCTTGAATTCAATGAAAATAAAGACACAACATACCCCAACCTATAGGACACTATGAAAGCAGTGCTAAGAGGAAAGTTCATAGCACTTAGTGCCCACATAAAGAAAACAGAGAAAGCACACATTAGAGACTTAACAGCACACCTAAAAGCTCTAGAAAAAAAAGAAGCAGACTCACCCAGGAGAAGTAGAAGACTGGAAATAGTCAAACTGAGAGCTGAAATCAACAAAATAGAGACACAGAAAACAATCCAAAGAATCAATGAAACAAAGAGCTGGTTCCTTGAGAAAATCAACACGATCGACAAACTCCTATCTAAACTAATCAAAAGGCGGAGAAAGAACACTCATATTAACAAGATCAGGAATGAAAAGGGGGACATAACAACAGACACTGAGGAAATTCAGAGAATCATTAGGTCTTTCTACAAAAGCCTGTATGCCACAAAATTGGAAAATATAAAAGAAATGGACAATTTTTTTAGATAAATACCATATGCCGAAATTAGGTCAACAACAGGTGAACAATTTAAATAGACCTATAAGTCGCAAGGAAATAGAAGCTGTCATCAAAAACTTCCCAACCAAAAACAGCCCAGGACCAGATGTTTTTAATGCAGAATTCTACCAGAACTTCCAAGAAGAGCTAATACCTATACTCCTTAATGTGTTTCATATAAAAAAAAAGAAGAGTCATTGCCAAACTCTTTTTATGAAGCTACAGTTCCACTGATACCGAAACCACACAAAGACGCAATTACAGACCAATCTCACTCATGAACATTGACGCAAAATTTCTCAATAAAATACTGGTAAACTGAATCCAAAAACACATCAAAAAAATCATCCATTATGATCAAGTAGGCCTCATCCCAGAGATGCAGGGCTGGTTCAACATATGGAACTCTATCAATGTAATCCATTATATAAATAAACTGAAAGAAAAAACCCATATAATCATTTCATTAGATGCTGAAAAAGCATTTGACAAAATTCAACACCCCTTTATGATAAAGGTCTTGGAGAGATTAGGGATAAATGGATTATATCTAAATATAATAAAAACAATATATAGCAAACTGACAGCTAACATCAACTTAAATGGAGAGAAATTCAAAGCAATTCCACTAAAATCAGGAACAAGACAAGGCTGTCCACTCTCTCCATATCTCTTCAATATAGTGCTTGAAGTTCTAGCAATAGCTATAAGACAACATAAGGAGATCTTGGGGATTCGAATCGGAAAGGAAGAAGTCAAACTTTCGTTATTTGCAAATGATATGATAGTGTACATAAGTGACCCCAAAAACTCTACCAAAGAACTCCTACAGATGATAATTACCTTCAGTGATGTGGCAGGATACATGATTAACTCAAAAAAAATCAGTAGCCCTCCTGTACACAAAGGATAAAGTCTGGCTGACCCCGACCAGCGGAATGAACAGCCAGACTCAGGATTCTTCCCGGATCACGCTTTATTGGAGAGCACTCGGTTGAGGAAAAACGGGAGGCCAGAGAGCCTCTAGGTTGAAGGGAGAGCGGAGGCGAGAGAGAGCGAGGTCTAACATGGCGGCTGCTTATATAGGGAGATATGACGCAACTCGCACCTTGAT